>JANZLC010000201.1:7553002-7563807 GCA_026413385.1 Erythroxylum gracilipes
ACTTGAACATGATTTTTGCTTATTTCTTATTTATTAAGTTATTACCCACGGAGCCGTCGAGCTCACCCCCATTTCCCTCCACAGGTTTGAGCGGGAAACTGGGTCATTGCATCGAGATAGCATTTTGAAGAATGAATGTAATTTGTAAATTTTCCTTTGAGTTTTCGGATGTAATCGGGCTAAATGCCCTTTCATGCTTTGTATTGGCCTATTTTCATGTAATTAGTAAGGTTTAGAAGTTTCATTTGTAAAGTGTATTTTGTATGTTTCTAAAAATGTAGTGTACTTTGAGAATGATGAGATAAGTAAGCACAAGTTTGTAATTTGGATTGAAATGTATAGAATCTTGAGATTTGCGATGTGGCCCTTTGAGGTGGAATTGGGCTGTGCTTTTGAGTTGGTTGGAAGATAGAAGTGATTTTATGCAGGTTGGAGCTTGGATGGTTAGATTAGGAATTTGGCTAGATCCAATTTTAGGGGAGGTGCTGTCCAAATTTTCCTAAATTTGGGCAGCACTTCGCTTAGGATTTTAGACCCTCTTCGAGAGGGAATTCGCTTTGGAAGTCTTCTAGAAAATTGTAGAGTGCATTAAAATCTTGAAAACGATATAAAATAGGTTATGAATAGATTTAAGGTGAAAAAGTTATAAGGGTCGGAAATTGGCCGGTTACTATTCATATGGTCAACATGGTACTATTCATTTGCTATGTCTTTAGGCAAAACTTTGCAACAACTTATGACCTTCGTAATGGATGTTAATTTTACTGAGCTTGCATAAGGAGTATGGCAATGGATTTAAGAAAAAAAATATATCGAGATTTTCAGATTAGTCTAAGGTTTCCAACACGGATTCGGGTTTCAGTTTGGCTTTTCGGATTACGTAGTTGGGTTCCGGAAACGGGATCCAACAAGATCAATCTCAAAGTACCAATATAGAGAGTAGGAGAAAACCCTTCTTCTTGAAGGAATTGAAAAAATTATGAAAAGTTCAAATTCTTATCTTCTATGGAACTATGGAGATCATAATGAATCAAATACATTATTTCTAGATGATTCACAATATAAGGTTTTACGTAATCTAGCATATAAATTTACTATTTACCTTTTATCTTTATTATAGGTGCATAATTGCTTTCTTTGTTTCATGATTTTACACCTTCCTATTTATATGTCTAACCTCACTTTTTTAATGTAACCAGTTGAAGTGTTTCCTCACTCGTACCGATATTAAGATAATAACAATTCTACTTTAGGTGAGATACTCTAATGATTGTTATTTCTCTATTATTAAGTTAATAATATTTGACTACTTATGAGTGCTTTAATCTTATCTTATTTCTTTATTCTTATATATATATGGTTTTGGACAAGATTGGAAGGTGATCTTTATATGTATTTAGACTGATTGGTTAGGGCATCACATGTTCCGAATTATTTTGGAATCCATATGATCAACATAACATATGTCCCTAGTGCTTTTATTTATATGAGTGCAATTCCTAATTCTTTTATCAAAAGAAGGTCCAAATGTTTAATCCTAAGGAAGGTTCCATTTATTTTCCATATGTGATTTCTTCTTGCCCAATCATCTATCCTCACTAGGTCATCTTCATAGTAATTATATTGCAATACCTTTGAAGCTGGATCTATAATGAAAAGTAGTATGATAAATTAATAACAAGTTTTTAGTTGTAATTATGTCAATAAACAAGAAAACCATAGAAATTTATATTTTCATAATTTAAAAATGTTTTTATCATTAGGACTATAGTCAAAGAAATCATAATACAAGAAAAAAATTCTTATTAATTTTCTAGTGGTGAAATCTTAAGCACTCTCCTAATATTTCTCCATTAAGATGAATTACAAAAAGGCATAGGCAACAACTTAATTCCAATATTCACAAAACAATGATTAATTGCATTATTCATCAAATATAACTTCTAATCTTAATCCTTTTTTAGTTCTTATATATCTTTAAATGAATATTTTCTCTCATGACTCTTATATAATCATGGTATGTTATTACAATAATATAGCTTGAACACTCTCGGTACTATCCCACATTCATTATGAAGACAACAAAATAACATTTTAGGGTGTTGACAAGCCATTATGATTAGTTGAAGTCTTCATTTAAATGCTTATATATGAACGTCAATTTGAGTATTGTGTATTTGAGTATTGTGTGTTATTTGAACTGTGGTTGGTGAATAATGTGTTTGAACATGTTTACATTAGTGAATAATGGAAAAATATTGTGCTCTTGTTGTTAGTTAGAGATGAATTTGGGTTGCCTACAAAATGTTCAATGAAATGTCTAAATTTATGTCAAACAATGTGTCCCTCATTTATGATGAATTTATGCTATGTTTTAGTTGTCTACATTTCATATGAGAGATACGTTAAGACAATTGAAGTTTTAGAAAAAAAAATAAAGAAAAAATGAACTGAAGAAAGTAAAAGTTAACCAATTAACTTTTAGGTTTCCTTCCACTTGTCTTCTCAAACAAGGAGTCATTTGTTTTGAAGCAATATTTTGAACATCTTTTCGCAAAAACTTCTTCAGCATATTTATAATCAATTCGAAGAGGAAATCACTGATTCAATAAATCGCCTTGAAACTTTAAAGTGCACAAAATGATAGATAAATTTTATTTTTTAATCATTGAGTAATTGCTTTGTGTGGGATTCCAACGACCAGAAGTATAATGAATGATTTTCTCTTTGTCATTAACCTTTTTTTTTAACTAAGGGAGATTCTAATCAAGGTTTTAGTGTTATTGATAAGAAAGAATATGAGAATAAAATCTTACCATATTAAAGGATTATGATAGAAAAGATAATGTTTGCAATCTTCAATATCAAGATCATGTCAAGAAGAAGATTAAGGTACATTGAGGTTAATTCATGTATTACTTATTGTAAGGTCATCTTGATTGTCTTTGATAGCCTAAAAGGCTAACCATGTATAATCATTTCATCTTACTTTATTCCATTAGTCTTTACATTCATTATGAGGCATTAAAGCTTTTAATTTTAGTATAAAAGCCTCATAATCTTTTAAATAATATTTAAGAAAATTTTTGGCAAGTGTTTTAATCATATTTTGATTAAACAATTGTTTTGAGCATTTAAAGTTATTTAAGTCATGTTTTTTGGGTGACTAGTCGACCAATATAGAATAAAGGTGTTAAATTTGAAGTGTTAAGAGTTTGATGTAACATTGGTTGATATATTGGTTAACTAATATGCCATATTGGTCAACCAATATGTATACTAGTTGATTTGTATTCCAACGGCTAGTAAATCTAGGGGTTTTTAATGCATATTGGTCAACTAGTGTATCTAATATAGCCATTATAACAAGTAATTCTTAGCTCTAACGGACACTATAAATAAGTGTTTTCTTATTGATTTTTGCATCAAGAAGTTTTGGTTTGTAAGTTATTTTTGGTATGTGTGATCGTTGTATTGGGTTGATCTAAAAATTGTTTGGGGATCCCCTTTACGATGAAAAAAGATTGAAAAAGAGGTTCCTCTTTGCCAAAATAAAGAATGTATAAAGTGTATTATTTGCCTTAAAAGAAGAATTATAATGGAAATCTAAAATAAGTCTTAGGAGTGCATGTGGTCAAGGATTGTTTATCGAATCACTATAAATTAGTTTGTATTTATCTTCCTTTACTCTTTACTTTTTTGTTTACAAGCGTAATTAAATTCACTTACTTTTATTTCATTCTTTCATTTGTGGTAATTTGTAGATATTGTTTTATGAGTTAGTATACTTTAATTAAAATCTTGAATTCACCCAATCCAACCCCTCTTGGGTATTATCAGGGAATAACACTTTTATTTTAAGATACCTCTGTATACTTGATCATAAGCATGTGTTTCTATAATTTTGAATGCAATTGGGTCAGTTATATGGAAGATAGGAATATCTTTGACGATTTCTTTGATTTATTTCACTAAACTAATGTGTTTTTTTTAATCAAGGCTTTGGGTTTTTTTTTTCCTCAATCTATTATGAAAAGGTTTTAATAGCCTATTTAGGTTAGGATAAAAATCCATAACATAATTCAGGCTACCTAAAAACCTTTGCAACTATTTATCAAGTATTTCATTGGAAATTTTATTGTTAAACTCAAAGGTTCTCTATATGAGTATGACTTTATTGTTATGGATATAGTTTCCTAGAAACCTAACCTTGGTTTACAAAAGGCTAAGTTTTATTTTTAATGCTACTAGTTTGTTCTTCTTAATGACATGAATGAAAGTTTTAGTGTGTTTGAAGTGTTGCTCCAATATTAAGGAAAATATCAACACATCATTTATGTAAATAACGTTAAATTTAGAATATGGAGTAAATATTACATTCATTATCCTCTAAAATTTAGAAAGGGCATTTTTCTAACCCAAATGGGATCACATTCCACTCATATTGCCTAAATGGAATAGTAAAAGTGGCTTTATACCTATCTTAAGGTCTATATTGACTTATCAAAATCTCGATTTCACATCAAACTTTGAGAAGATTTAAGAATTGTAAAGTCTTTGCAGCAAATCTTTTTTATTAGGAATCAGATAACTAATCCATTTTAAGGTTTTTTTTAAGAGGCTTATAATTTATCACTAATCTGGGCATACCTATTTCTTTTTCTAATTTTTTTCATATAAAAGGGGTACAACTCTAGGGAGAATTACATAGAGAGATTAGCTTTTTCTTTAGCAAATAATTACTTTTTTGTTTACAATATTGCTCTAAATATTTGTTCATTTAGATTGGACATGCTTTGGTAGGAATTTGTTTTTGCTTGAAATCTTTTTTATTGAAATGCTATCATGACTCACTATGTAAGGGGTTATTAGCTTTATGAAAGGTGTTCCTAAAATAACCATATGGCGAATATCTTCTACTATCATAAAAGAGATTTTGATTGAAAAATTACATCGATAAATATAGGCATCATTTTTGTAATTTATCCGAAGCTTTGAGTTATTAGTATCTTTAACTCTTTCTTGGATTTTTTGAAATTGTTTTATAGGGATTCTTCCTTGATTTGTACAATTCAAATGAGCTCATTTATTAAATAGCAATAATGTCAATATAAAAGCCTCCAATAATTCTAAAGGTTATCCTAATCAAATATTTTTGGGATGATATGTGGTTGAGTATAAATAAAAAATCTTTGAGTAGGGTCTCAATATTATTGAACTCAAGGTTTTCATTGATTTCCTCATCTAATTCATGTTCTTCTTTAATGAATTGTCAGAGCAAATATTTTATCGTTTCATTGTCTTCCTTTTCTTTTTGTTTGAGTACTTCTAATTCTTGTTTTATTGTTGTAATCTCCTAGTACAAACTGTAAAATTTCAATTCCAAGATTATGCTTTTCTTAGCTTTTTCTAATATGTTTATTAATTGTAGGTTGAGGAGGATGTTGATGGCAGACTTTGACTAGAGGTTTCAAATGATTGTTGTAGTTTCGTTAGGTATTCTTTTTGCAATTGGGGTTCTTAGATGTGATTTATAAGTTTTAAGAGGAATTTTTAATCTTTTGTTATTATGTTGGTCTGTTTTTGATCTCCTATTTGGTCATTATCTATTATTTCATCACTACTTATTGAACTATCAGTTTCTAATCCTAATGCTTCATGTCAAATTCTCCATTAGAGTAATCTTTAGAGTTTTTACTATCCGTACTCATTAAAGCTTGAATTTTATCTAATATCTCTTGTTCTAACCCTAAGTTTTAAAGCTTTTTATTTATCCTATAGTATTTTGTTGTATGACCATTTATGATACACCTATCTAAATTTGGATGTTAAAGAGAAAATTTGAGCTTTACTACTATATCTCTTAGGTTTGGGTCTTTTGTAGGATCTCTTTCGCTTTTTGTATGAGAATTTATTCCTATTTTTGTTGTTTGGGGCTTTACTATAATCTTCACATGTTTTCTAACTATTTTTGTAAGAGATATCAAATTGATGACATGAAGTTTCTAATTCTTTTTTGGTTTTGAATGTTTCATATTTCAACTAGTTTTGGAGTTTCATATCCTAGCAAAGTTTTAATCCTTCTTTCTAAATGTAACTAATTAGCTCACCATAAGTTAATCTTTTGTAAGAAATTTGGTCATTATGACTTTCTCTAATCTTGCTTCCCACTTTCTCACCTAATAGAAAAGGAAGTCATGCTAAGAACTTCCCATCCAAAAAGGTTAATTTGAATCTTCTCTAAACATGACTCTCGTTAAAAGTGTTTTATACTGTTTGAAATTTGAAAGCTTTTTTCACCTAAGATTGGATAATAACTCAACATTTTTTGTCTTTTAAGTATAGGGATCCCTTATAAAAATGTAAAGAATTGCTAATATTAAAGTTGAGACAACGTCCTAAATTAGCTCACTATTCTCATCTAAGATTGTCTCACCTTCTTTGTTAATCCTAACGACTTTAAAAATATCAAGCCTTTGAGATTAAGTTAAGTAGTAATCTCACCAACCTTTCAATTATCTGAAAAAATCAACTATCACAAGCTCAGTTATGACATAATCCAAAGTTCCTAATTGTGTTTTATAGGCATTAGTGCCATTGTCATTTGTTGACACATATTCAAAATATTGTACTCAGACATTCCATCTATATTCCACTCATAAAATGAAGTACCTAGTTTGTTGTAAAATATTAGGCTTTTGATCAATATCTATGTCAAGGACAATAGACTTTGACCAAAAAGGTTTTAAGTTGTTTTGCCAATCGAGTTTGTTCAATTTCCGTGAAAGAGATCAAAAGTTTTCAGACTCATGTTGCTATCTGGCTCAATAATGTTGGCCTCTTGGGAGCTACTAATTTTAACCCTTGCTTGACTCCTAGTTTGGATAGCATTCAAAGTTTGGGATGTTTAGGATTTTAGGGAATTAGAAATAATATTTTCGTTTATCCTATTCAACTAACTTTGTATGGCATCGAGGAATTCTTCATTTGTTTTTCTTTATAAATTGATTTGAGTTGCTACTAAACACTTCATAAGCATTGAAAATTGGGAATTTTATTGAATTTTTTTATTATCATAGTGGGGTTTTCTAAATTTTCTCCTATCCTTAAATGGTTGTCTTTATATTAGATGTAAGTAATTGTTGTAGTTGTTCTAATGCATAACATATTTTGTCTTTTGAATTCATTCTCACTCATTTTTTATATTCAAATGGGAGGCTATGCGTGATTTCTCGCCTCCTCTACCTAACAAAAATAGAAAATTGTGGAGTACTAAAAAATGTTGATCGTGAACTTTTCTATTTCTTATTAAGTCATTTAATAAATTAATAATTTAAAATATGTTTATATTTTAAATGTTTTTTAAAAAATTGAAAATTGGAACTCAAGACCTAATTAAGTGATAGAGGCTATTTAAGGAGTCCTCTGCCATACGAATCGTGGAAATTGTTACGATTTTACGGATCTTGTGACTAGAGCGGTACATTGCCTGCCCATAAGATGCGAAAGTCCCAGAAATTGTAATAAAAACCAAAACGAGTGTCTTGTGCATGCGAATATTCGAATGGTCCCTGCTCTATTTCCTGCATGTGGAGGTGGGAGAGTTATGTCACCTTTACAAACACACGCACAAAAGGAGATGGAAAATGAGAAGGCCCAGGATAGGAAAAAGAGGGCATGAGATGAAGGATGACATGATTTCAGGAAAGCATAGAGGTGGGGAAAAGGAAAGCATTCATTTCAGGAACTTGCGTGCTTATCCTCCTCTCTTTTCAATAATGTCCACAACAGCAAGTCACTCCTGACCTGGGGTTACCTACTAGGCTACTATAGTTGCTCACTCCTGTTAAGTATTATCCCTCTAGAAAATAATTGTAGCCTTTGCTCATCCTTCAAGTTAAGTAAGACTTTTCCTTTTCATAGCAATCTCTTTTCAAAGGCCATTAAGTTTGAATAAACGTTTCCATTAATCATACACATGCATGCTAATGATGTCAGTACTTTCTTTTTAATTATGCACATTTTAAGAGCATGATTGTGGAATCCTGAAACTTGTAATCAAATTTGGTTCATTTGTGATTACATACCATAAGTTGTCTTCTGTGGTATTAATCTATTTAAATTTAGTTATAAAGTCACTGTAATTTAATAATTAATAATCTAAGTATATGATTATGTTTAATACGTTCAAACACTAACTAATTGTTTATTTGAGTTGTTTATAGTTTTTTAAATTATAAAACTACAAAATGTTAAACATTTGTTATACTTGAACCAGACGGGGCTCTTTTGGACATATTGGCACTAATGTTGTGACGATACAATATTATAAACTGGATAAAAGGGAAGATTAATAATTATCATCCAATAAAGTGGTGGGAATAATTACTATAATTTTGTTCCCTGTCGTTATAGCAACCTTTTTCATCGCCAAAATTCAACGCCAAGCAACAACCACTTCACAGGACCTTGTAGTTATAAATGTCAGTCCGAATCAATGTTTTTCACTCAGAACCACAACTACTTAACTACTCATCACCTTTAGGTCAACCACTGCAAAACACCAGTGACCCAACGACCATTGCTCTCATGTCTTCTTTTTTTCTCTTGTTCTCTTCGTTTCTTCTTCTCCTGATTGCAAATGCCCAAGAGAGAGCTCCTCATGGGCTTGTTTACGAGAACCCAGTGGCTTTCCCACCATCTGCAGTTGAATTTTTCCATCCAAAAGGACAAGAGACACAAACTGGGCACCCATGCACCACATCATCCAGTTGCACGCCACTGCCTGTTGCGTTTCAAGTGGAGGCTACTAAAACACAAGAAAGTTACGTACCCACTTCCAGAAGCAGTGTCCGTCAAATGGGTGGTGGTAGCGTTGCCAGCATTGTCTTCTGCTCAGCTTTTGTGGTAGTTCTGGCAATGGGTGCTTACTATGTTTTCATTACGCGTCGAGCCAACAAAAGCGGAGCCATTTCTGTACAAAAACAGCCTGATGCTTGATGTGGTTTGTTACAGTAGGATTCACGATTATCACCACCAACCTTTACTAGTATCATTTTTCCTGCCGGTCGTAGTGATTCTCCTGATTTTCCTGGCCTCAGTTCTAGTTTTCTGCGTGGGATTTGTACCTATGATTCTACTTGTAACTCGTTGGTTGGTACTCCAAGTACAACTTCGGTCATCGGTTAAATTATCCTTTGAATGCTAAGTGAACGAATGGATCCAATGTACACTTCCAACTTTAGATACAATTGCGGCAAGAAAACTTAAAAGAATCATCATAGGCGACAAGGGAAATGCTTGAATACAGAGGAAAAATATACACACTTAAAAAGAAATAAACCTCTGATATAATGTATTGATTTTTTAAAAAACTTCCTAATTTTTTAAATTTGCTAAAAACTCATTCCATTTTTCAAATTTTTTAAAGGAGCCCTTGTACACACTAAGAATTACGATAACAATTGGTAATAACGAGAATAAGGCCACGGAACAGGAAGCAGAATTCGTCGATTCACTTGTACAAATACCATTCTAAGATCGTCAAAGTTGATCTCAATAGAAGCAAACAATTAATCTTGTTTGTAAGCAATCAAAATCTATTCATTCCTCTAGCTTATCAGGTACAAATACCAACGATTGAGTCGAGCATAGATATTTTACGCTCGTATTCCCTCAAATTTTGCATTACTGCTCACTGGCTAAAAGAAGTACAGACTACAAAAAAGAAAAAGCATCTACACTACTAGGTATATTAATCAGAATACCAAAAACAAACCAAATCCCGCACTCAACCTAATTTCCAACGTTTTGCACTGTGATATTACCTAAACCTATTAGACCCAGTAATCCAGTTGTTGCAAGCGAGTACATACTTGAACAGAAGTCAAAGATGACTGTATAATTTTATTGAGATTGATTAAGGTATAAACATAATCCTAGGTTCCCAACTCCATGGTATAGCCTTGAGAAAGATTTGACACAAAAAAATGACAAATTTCTTGAGAAAATGTCTGTCAAGAGCGAAATTCCCTTCCAAACAACGATTGAAAATTATTGAAATTTAGATGTTAATTTCATGTAGCAATCTTAGATACGTGTTGTATCTAACCAGAAGCCATAGTTCTTGCTTTTTGAGGACAATAGTGGTCTACTGCATTTCTTTCCCATATATGTACTAAAAAGATTAGGTGAAATGGTGGTTTACCATATTCCCATATGCATCAGCATACAAAAACTTCACAACACAGGCAGATCTAGTAGTTACGCAGTGTTGAATATTGATTCAAAATTATTATTTTTATTAATTATGTAGCCATATTTATCTAATCAGTTAGTTGTGAAGTTTGTGAGGTAGTGGGCCTTTTCTTGATTCCCACGTTATTCTCCTAGTTGCTAGCATTTAAAAAGGTTAGTTTATTTCTATGTTTATCTAAGGCTGTCATTATTTTGAGTTCAATTTGAGATTAGTAAAAGTTTGGCTTCTATTATCTTTCTTTCTTCTAATATTTTTCTTTCTCTTTTGTTCTTCAAAAATTCCAACATGGTATCAAACCCATAGATGAGGGACTGCGAGAAGCAAATATGGTGAAGCAAATGTGGTGGCGTTGGTTAATGAAAAAACTCTTTTTTGATAGTTGGTGAGATGTGCACCAAGATATTTTTGGAAAGACGTGTTCCAATGATTATAGGTTGGTGAGAAGGGCATCAACAAGATGATGAGAAGTGCATCAATAGTTGAAGTTTGATGAGAAGTGCATCAACAGTTGAAGATTGGTGAGAAGTGCATCGTCCATTGAAGAAGA
>JANZLC010000201.1:7563907-7581679 GCA_026413385.1 Erythroxylum gracilipes
ATTTCATCCACTCATGCTACCTAACTTAATTAATGTTCCATGCTAATTAATCCTAACAAAATTTAATATATCAAGACAGTAATTTAATTTAATCATGCTTAAAAAAAATTTCAGGGTCTCACAAGATGTGAATGGATGTCGAAGGGAGATCGTAATACCAGGTTTTATCATACCATCACCTTGGCCAAAAGGACGAAACCGAAGATAGAGAGGCTTTTTAATGACACATGAAATCCAATGTCGGATCCAGATCAAATAAGACTCCTAGCGAGGAATTTCTTTGTCCAACTTTATACTCCTGAACCTGGGACTACTCACACTTTGTCGAACTCTAGAGGATTTCCCCATCTTTCAACTGCACGGGTTCACAACCTTGGAAGTCCCATTCATGCAACTGAAGTTCAACAGAATATTTTTTCATGAACCCAAACAAAGCTATGGGCATTGATTGGTTCAATGCGCTTTTCTTTCAAAATCAATGGGATAAGGTAGGACCTGCAGTTGTGGCTTTTGTTCAAGCCATTTTTCGACTGGAACACTGGGAACAAGAATTAAACCAAACTATTATGGTATTAATTCCTAAAATCCCCACTCCTACCAATATTATCCAGTTTAGGCCCATAAGCCTCTGTATGGTGGTTTATAAAGTTATCGCTAAAGTAATTGTGAATCGTTTGAAAGCTCACATAAACTATCTTTTTAAGGAAAATCAATGTAGTTTCATTCCAAGCAGGCATATTACCAATAACATTATCATCGTGCAGGAAGTAATACACTCGATGCGACAAAAGCAAGGAAAACAGGGGTATCTTACTCTGAAGGTAGATCTAGAAAAAGCTTACAACAGGCTTCATTGGGAATTCATTCAGCATACCTTAACTGATATTGGAATCCCTCATAACCTCATTTGTGTTATTATGCAGTGCGTGACGGCGGTGTCTTTACAGGTAGCTTGGCAAGGAAATCTTTCTGAACCGTTTAAACCTTCTCGAGGCATTAGACAAGGCGATCTACTCTCAGCCTATCTCTTTGTGCTATGCATGGAAAGACTAGGGCACCTTATTGCTTAGGAAGTGTACCAAGGCCATTGGAAACCAATTAGACTAAGTCCTACGGGACCTCCCTTATCTCAAAATTTTTTGTTGATGACTTAGTCCTTTTTGGTGAAGCGACGGAAGCTCAGACGCAAGTCATCACAAGAACACTATAAACTTTTTGCAAAGCGTCAGGTCAGCGTATTAACTATACCAAAACTTGGATATTTTTTTCCAAGAATGTTTCTAACACTACCGCGCGTCGTATTAGCCATACGATGCAAGTTTACAGAACAAATAATCTCAAAAAATATCTCGAAGTTCCTTTGATTTATGAGCACACCACAAGATATACCTATCAGTACATTCTGGATAATGCCCAAAAGAAGCTGACTGGGTGGCGAGCGAGGATGTTATCGTTAGCAGGACGAGTTACATTAACTCAATCAGTAATCTCGTCCTTTCCAATTTTCACGATGCAAACGATACGTCTTCCCTAACAACTGTGTGATGATTTGGAAAAATTAATGAGGGACTTTATCTAGGGGTCACAGGAAGGACAAAGGAAAATCCATCTTGTAAATTGGGACGAAGTTTGTCAACCCAAGAAAGCAAGGGGTCTAGGAATCAAGCGCCTTACATCGACTAACGATGCCCTTCTTACTAAGATCGGATGGGACTTACTTACAAAACCCTCAGGCCTATGGGTCCAAACTTTGAGGGCAAAATATCGCTTGGATACTCAACATATTTCGCAGACTGTAACTAGATATGGAGCATCAGCAACTTGGAGGGGGATTTCAGCGACATGGAATATTGTGCATCAAGGAGCTAAATGGAAACTGGGCAATAGACGACGAATCCTGTTCTGGTACGACAATTGGCTTGAAGATTGGGGTCCTATTTATTTAATAGCTCACACCACCATCCCGAAAAGCGAGCTCAATGCTACAATATCCGATTTTACTAAAGAGTGTGGCAATTGGCATTGACATTTATTCCAACATTATCTCCCTGCTACAGTTTGTATGAGCATTGCGTTTATCCGTCTTCACATCAATGACCAGGAGGAAGATCAATTGGTCTGGGGACACGCTAATCATCAGCGATTTACAGTGTCGTCTGCTTACGATCTTATTGAGAATATCAATACGAACGAATTTAACCGGTCCTGGGAGGAAATATGGAAATGGGTGGGACAACAGTGAATCAGGTCCTTTCTCTGACTAGTGGCAAAAAGGAAATTGTTAACCAAAAAATAGCATGTGACCCGACATCTAACAATAGAGAAGGGTTGTAACTTCTATGGGCAGGAGGAGTCAACTCTTTCACACTATAAGGGACTGTCCGTGGGTCACCTCCTTCTGGCGTAAATTTCCTCATGCAATGATTGCTGGAGTTTTTTCAGTCAAGATGAAGGGAATTGGCTTAGGTCCAACCTTCGCCAACACGTACATCTGAATTATACTGCGTGGGCTACTATTTTTAGAATCACTTGCTGGTTTCTTTGGAAATAGAGAAACAACAACATTTTTTAGTCGAGTTTTGTCTGGCCAATAGAGGGAACTAAAATTGTCATGGCGTATGTTGATTGGATCACAAAGGCCAGTGCAATGGAAAACTGGGTTTTTTAACTACAGGGCTTACCTATGGGTACATTAGTAAGATGGACCAAACCCATGGAAGGATGGGTAAAGTTTAATATAGATGAAGCAGTGAATCAGGGCTGCAACATTGCATCAGTAGGCAGAGTTATTAGGAACTGCCATGGCCAATGGTGTGTAGGTTTGCTACAGAATATAGGAGTAGGCGATCCTTTTTTTGCCGAACTATGGGGAGTACACTCAGGACTTATTCTGGCATAGGAGCGAGGCTATTGCCGTGTGATAGTAGAAATGGACTCAGTAGAAGTTATTAACATTCTCTCCTCATTCATTAGCAATATGACTGATATTAATTTTTTAGTCACAGGTATCCGAGGGTTGATATTTCGAGCATTGGAGGTGCAGCTTAAACATACATATCGAGAAGGAAATCAGTATGCAGATAGATTGGCTAATCTAGCCTCCTCCGCAAAACCGGTATGCTTATCCTTTAGGAGCCTCCATCGAGCGTCAAGGATGTCCTACACCAAGACATGAATGGAACTCTTTATCGTAGAAGCCTACGTTCATAGGGAGATAGGATTCGAGTGCTAGTCGCTTTTGTTTCTCTTCCTTGTAATCCAAAAAAAAATTACAAGTAACATTTAGTTCCAACATGTGTGTTACATATGTCCGTGCATAATTTTTTGTCAATAATTTGAATATAAGATATGAAAAAGTGGGTTTGCTTATGAAGGCAGTTTCGAACATTTTGTAGGCCTGAGTAAAATAGAAAAAGAGCCCTTATTTTTGTTTTTTTTTATGCTTGTTAAGAATGGACCCTTATAAAGAATAAAATGAGGCAAAATAGCGGTGAGTCAAAAGTATGAAGGGAAACTAAAATAGGATTCGATCTCAGCCACAGCAAAATAATTACGAAACTTTTTCGCAAATTAATTTCCTGAAAAATCAAGATCAATTTAATTTTATAAGATGATTAACACATAAATCATAATAAAGCGTAAATTTGAATTCATACCTTATTCCGAAGCTTGATCATATTTTTGTCGTATCTTTTGAACCATTTCTAAAATCAATTTGTCTCAACCACCATAGTTGTACAAATGTCTAACCTCTAACCGTATTCACAAAATGAGTCGAGAGAAATCTGTAACTCTTACAAAAGAGGATTAAGCAAGAACTGTTAGCTTCATAGAGCTTAAGCCTTTTTATAATAAGTTTTCGACGTTTTATTAATTTAATTGAAATTAAATTCTAATTTCAATTAGACTTTATTAATTCTAATTAAATATCAATTATGCCCAAATAAGATTCAATATCTCATATTGATCCTTATTTATTATATATCTCATATTTAATCATAAAGTTTCTTAAACTTTATAATCAAGTCTAACTTGATTAAATTAACTTTGTTCTCTTCAACTCATTCTATATGTGAGACCTATTAGGTTCCCAAATATGTTGGCAATGGTTACAAATTATAATTTTAATTCATAATTGGAATTAGATAAATTAAAACTCCTTTTAATTTATCTTTAATTCTCCAATTAAGCAATTCATAATCATAGATCAAGATTGGCGTCTAACAACATGTCATGACCTCCCAAATATTTAGAAATGTCAAAGTGGTTTTAACTTACCTTTCCATGCATGATTTTTCTGTATAATTCAATCCTTTCATCATACAATGCTCCGATTAGACATAGAGCATGGAATTAATGTCTACTCTATTTTGAGTCCAATCATATTAGTTCTTCACCATTAGCTAAAGATTCAATTAATGACTTTTGTAAACTATTTACAAAGCGTCCTTCACCTTAGCCAAGGATTTCTCGAATTAATACTAATTGAAAACAAGGAAACATTATCCTTAATTATTTTAGGGTGATGAATCCTATATTGATCACACAATGGCCTCCATATAGTTCATGATACATCAAATAACTACCAATTGAATAACTCATGATTAATTAAGTCATAAGTAGTATCAAAATATAGCAATCCCTATACAAGATAACTTTGGTCACTTCAAGTCAAATGATCACTTATACAATCATCACAATGAGAATTCCATAGATATGCAAGTAATGATCTAAATGGATTTCTTATGTCGAGTTTGTCCAATGTTCTTATTCGCTAACAAACATCCACATATTTATTTAAGTATCTCCATACTTTAGCCTTTGAGATCGAATATTTTCTTCATAAGAAAAAGCATAACATATGCTAGTCTTTTTGCGTTCTATTAATGTCCAATCTTAATAAAACAATGACTATGAACAATTTATGGATAATACATAAATGTAATATGAATCTCATAATTATAATCTCATTATAATTTCATTTGTAATGTCTAATTATCTCATAGACTTTATCATATACATCTAAACGTGAACAAGATAAAGAATACCTTTAAAAAATTGTCACTAAACTACAACTAAAGCGATTAATTGTAGAAAATAAACCAACAATCTCCCACTTGCATTAAGCCAATCATTTAAGTATCTCATACCATATCACCATATGATGATTATACTACTACTGAGACAGTGGTTTAATGAGAGAATTCTACAAGATTCTGTATAGTGAACACTTGTTTATATCTTACAACTTCCATCTCAATTATTATCATAATTAAGAAAATTTTTCCTTAATACATCCTTGAATCTTTGATGAGACCTTAGCACTTTTTGCATGCCAAATGGCTCTGCTGTTCCATAATACATTGTTGTCATAAACAATGTAAGGAACTATATCAAGTTCATTAAAGAATTTATTGATCCAAATAATAATTTTCACTAAATGGAAATGTATTATGACTTAATTGGCAACCATTGCTACATTGGAACCTTTCCAATCTTTAATGATATTGTTCTAAGTAAATAAACCTTAATTACGATTTACTTTTAAAGTTATGTCTTTATCATCTTGAACTCAAATATCAACTCATACATAAAGTAATGAATATCTTTAATACTTCACAATTATCTGATATCTCAAATACTAAACATCTTTAGTACATTATCTATGTACTTGGACTTAGAAGAGGTGAACAACTTCCAATCTATTTCTATAGATCTAATTTCCAGAATTAAGTTATTACCTTTTCTTATCCAATAAGAGTTATTCTTATACAATTATAGTTTCAACAATTGAAAGCTAGAATTGTTGTTCTCTGTGAGCAATATGTCTCTATATACTCCCACTGATGAGGAAAACTATACTCCCACTAACCTTCTTGTAGACATGATAAATTCACAATCATCTACAAAATAAAATTTACAAATTCATCATGAAAGTGGATCTTTCAATGTCTCGTAGCCTTTCAACCGTACATCATATATCATTAAAGGCACTAGTTCCAATTAGATGTACTATCATAAGATTTGAACTTTTTAAATTTTATCTTACTCCCACCACTTATCTTGAGAACTATTCTTCTATAAGTATATATTGAAATAAACAATTTGTTCAATAGGTATGTAAGATTATATCTAACCTTTTGGATATCTCATAACCTTTATTACCCATTTTAGTTCTAAACTTAATGGATTATATACATGCTTCAAGACAGCATCACATCCTTAAATCATTAACTTTGACTCTTTTAAAATTTTAGCATTTCATATCTAATATGAAACTTGCTAATTTGATTCAATTATAACTATAGAAGGTAAGTCATTGTACTAGACATCGTTATAGAAGAAATAATATTGCATCATACAATATTCCATATTGTATTTTCCTTACATAAAACATATACTAGACATCGTTATAAAAGAAATAATATTGCATCATACAATATTCCATATTGTATTTTCCTCACATAAAACATACTCTTATGAATTTAGTTATGAAGGTATACACTAGAGAATCTCATTCCCTATAGATAACTAAAAATTTAAAACTCACCACAATGATCTCATCAAAATGTTTCAACATTCTTAATACCTAATTTATATTTAGATTTAAACAATTTGAACTTTTCAAAATTTTAAATCGACATTTCATTTAATACATATGACTATATCACATAAAGTCATTAGTAATATAATGAAATATAAGCATTAGCCTTTTACGAATTGTTATTCCTTCAAATACATCACATGTATAAGATTTAACAATTCAATATCATCTTCATCCTTTCACCAAAGGTTGATTCAGTTATTCTTCAACTTGACAAGTTTCACAAGTTTCATATGATTCATAATCATAAGGGTACATATATCCTTATATGTAACTTTATGATTCTCGTTTTATTGATTTAACCAATATGGCATAGAAGGATAGTCTCGGTTATCCAACTTTGTATTTTTGCCATTTATGTGAAACATAAGTCTTCTTTGATCCAATACATACAACCTAATTATATAAAACCGGATCAACTACTTTTACTTGAGAATCTATTTCTTATCATACTTTGAACATTACAATAATGTTAAATCTAAATTCAGTATCAAATACTCATATATATGAACTAGAAATACATATGATCTTTATCATATCTCGTATAGGCAAGAAAAGTCATGTAATCACTTTCTTATTATGACAAATATTATCATACTATAGTCAAGTCATTAATTGTTGTCCATGTTTATGCTTTCAGTAGGCTAAATTAAGTTAAACAATTCCAATAAGGCAATATACCTTTCATCTCTACTTTATGCAACCTCTTGCATCTTGCTATCATAGTGTTGACATACATCTTACATGTTATCATTAAAGAGTATGAGACATTAATCGCCTCAAAATGACAATACATTTTGTCATATATGTGATTATGACATATCTCTAAAACTTTGTCATCAAATCCTCAATAAGGATTAATAGTAACATTGTATAATGGGCATACAATTATTTGTTTCTAACTTTGAGAACTCTTCTTAAACATAATCCTATATCCAAGAAATTTAGTTCACTAACTTAGTATCAACTATACTAAACAAGGTAAATTCCACTTAGAAAAAAAATATAAATGTAAGAAAAACAAGTAATTAATTATATGTCATGACTACCAAATGAGATTAGGACTTTAATCATATTTGATTACTGCCGCTATTTTATTCAAAATAATAGCCCTCACTACTATTCAGAAAGATTAATCTAATCTCTCTAGTGGACTAAGATCCCATTCAAATATAGTTGATCTTAAGTTTCCTCAACAAACCAACTAGACTTAAATTAGGTAGATAACAACTTCATCAATTACATTTTACATGACTCTTAGATCCGTTAGGTGACAACTCTTGCCAAAATATATCTTATATGTCATTCCTAACCTTGCTTCTAAATTCATGTGATCATAAATTTGCTCATCTAAGTCACACAAATTTAGTTAAGTAGAGCTCACTATTATAAGACTAAACATGTCTTAGATAAAACGGCTTAGAGTTTGTTCAATAAGCCTACAATAAATAGAACACTGGTTTATTCTTATAATAATAGAAGACAACAATCATGTTCTTAATATGTACTTAATATTTTAATAAGGTATTTTAATTTTGTACATCTCATTAAATACAAAATTGCATGTAAAATATCACACATATAAAACATATAATTTAACATACATTCAATATATATATTAACCATATAAATAAAGAATACAATTTATGCACTCATAATCAAATTATATGCATAAAACATTAAGTTTCGTTTGATTCTAGTTATCATAATCTAAAATAATATTTTTAACTCTTTGAAAAAATTAAATTAGATTAAACTCATTAATTCCTAAATGAAATAAATTCCTATTCCAAATAGAAATTTAATTTGATTCGAAAACAATTTTCAAATTCAATTAGAAACTATTTCCAAATATCTTGACTCCTTTAACAAATTTAGTTGAAAACATTTTTCAATAAATTATTCTACTTATTATAATTTACAAAAACAATTTTTTCAAAATTATATAAGTAACATATTCTAATCCAATTAGAAAACTATTTCCAATCTCATTAGAAATTATGTATTTTTTAATTAGAAAAATATTTTCTAATAATAAAAGGAAACTACTTTCAAAAATAAACAGAACTCTTTCATATTTAATTAAGAAATTCATTTATATCTTAATTAATTACAAAATATTTCTTTAATAAGTTAGAAAACTATTTTCAAAAATATTAAAGAAAGCACATTTTTCTTAATTAATAAATGAAAACACTTTTCAAATCTTAATCAAGAAAAATACTTTTTAAAAAATTAAGAAACGTATTATTCGTAAATAAAGAAACAATTTCTAAATAGATTAAATAATAATTCTCTAAACAAATAAAATCATAAATATAATTAATCTCAATCAAATTGAAATAAATAAATTTAATTAAGAAACATCATTCTTAATTACTTAAGAAAACAATTTTCTTAATTTTAAGGAGTTTAATTAATTAATTTCAATCTAATTAAAACTAATTAATTTTTATTTTAGAAACTAATTACTCTTAATCATATTAAGAAAATAATTAAATTATTTTTGGAATTGAATGATATAATTAATTTAATTTAATAATTCAACTCTAAAAAATTAAACTAAATTCTAAAACAATCCTAACAAAATTGACCCTTTGAAAACAATTTTCAAACAATCAGAAAACACATTTCTAAATTTATCAGGATTTAAACCTACTTAATTTTTAATTAAACCAATTTAATTAATGAAGGCTTAAAAATAAAAATAAAATAAAAATAGTGCGTGGGAGCGTTTGGCTCCTGTGAGGCGCGT
The DNA here is from genome assembly GCA_026413385.1 of Erythroxylum gracilipes. Lineage (NCBI taxonomy): Eukaryota > Viridiplantae > Streptophyta > Magnoliopsida > Malpighiales > Erythroxylaceae > Erythroxylum > Erythroxylum gracilipes. The sequence goes on from JANZLC010000201.1 coordinate 7,573,267, forward strand.
GTAGAGTCTTTAGCAAACGTTTCTCTTCTCTTTGGGGTTCTCTAATTTCTAGGTTTAGTTTTTCAGATTTAAAACCTCATTCATGGTGTTAACACTTAAGAATCAAATAAAAACCATCCAGAAATCGCAAGGTACTCGCAGAAAATATGATTCACTAATTTTTAGTTTTGCCTTCTTGTTTTTCTAGAACCCAAGTAGACAATAGCAAGTCAATTTAACAAATGTCACACTACAAGCCAACATATAATGCAAAACAATACCCAATAGCCTACAATAATAACCCTTATTACAGTTATTTTGATAAACTTGATATTGATTTTATTGGTTATAGACAAATTTGTAAAATGAAGAAGGAACTTGATACTAATAAGTTAAAAAGGCTTATTTTAGAGTTCCAAGTTTTTAGATTTGATGAGTCTTTAATATTAATTAAATATAATGAAAGTTACATTAGGTTAATTAATCTTTATAAAATACATGGGACACTGAGGTATATGTTAAATATATGCTTAACATTTTGATTATGGCTTCAGAAGTCTTGATTGTAACAAGTAATTATGGAGATTTTCATTGTAATGGGGATATTGTGTATGATGATGAAGTTAATGTAGATAATGTTAAAGAAGAGAATATTAAATCATACGAGTTGCTAGTTCTAAAAATACAACTAAAAGAAAATATAGACAAATTGATCAAAGATCTTTCAAATTGTCTTTTGAACTAAGAACTCTAACATTTAAGGATAAATCTAGCATCACTTTAAGATAAAAATAAAATACATTAACCAAGAGGAGTGCAACAATTGGGACTAGAAGCTAGCAAGTTAACATCCTGAACAATTAATGGATGAACATGTTTATCATTGTAATTGGCTGATTTTGTAAATCAAAATAATGAACAATTTTATTTGGTACTATGAAAATTGATGATAATTGGTTTTTGCCTAAAATTTATGCATAAAAATTGAATGAACAAGTTTATCTTGTACAATGAAAATTGATGTTTTCCTAGAGTTCATACATTAACTTTTAAGTAATTCCATAAATTAATAATGGATAACTTTTTATTTAATAATATAAAGCACAAGTACATTCATAATAGTCAATTTTGTAATTAAAAACTGCATGATTAAAAACATGTTTTCAATTTTGACCTCAATTTAATTTACAACCACACAATGGATGAACAATGAAAAATAAATAAATAAATCCTACAATTATGGATGATATTTGTGCTCGAGTCCAACCTGAAGTCAATAGGCCCGATCCGAGTTGATCAAGCATTAGGCTAAACCTAGATTTTTTTTTAATATTCGAGTTTTGAACTGAACTTGAGTTTAGGCTCTACAATTCATCTTAGCCCAAAGTATGAATGTGTCAAATGAAAACAACATTATTTTGAAATAAAATAAAATAAAATATTTTAAAAAATAATTAAGCTTGGTCCAAGCCTAATCAGACTCAAGTTTAGGTTGTAAGTTTTAGGCTTATTTAGGCCTCAAACCGAACTAGACTCTTATAAAAGGGCCCAAACCTAGCCCAATCTTATGTCAGCCTTACGTACAATTATGTTAAATAACATTAACATCAACTCTTTCTTCTTTCTATGTAATATCTCAATATTTAAAAAAAAACAATACCCAGTAGAAGTCCCAGTGAGACATAGGATTTAAGGAGGTCTGATAGTACGTAACTTTGTCCCTACCAAATAGAGAAGCTATTTTTGATAGGCTGTCCCAATATCTCAATATCGTGCTTAATAATTTAATTTCTCATAAATGTTTTTTTGTTTCAGTTATACTTATTTTTATTTCAACCTCCTTCTTCAGTACAAATATATTATTCCTTAACTTTAGAATTAGGATATTGGCTGCCATACCATTAAAAATTTTCGCAATTACTAATTGAGTAACTAAGACATCCCAAAGATATTCTTCTTGGATTATTATTGCTCCATATGATCTTTAAAGAAACATTCAGTCCACATAAACAAACCACTTTATTAATGTTATTGTAATTAGAAATATCATATGCTAAGAATTTCATCTACAAAATTATAAAAAAAAATCATAACCAAGTCCAATTTTGTAATTATAGTTCGATTTTTAAAAGTAGCAATTAAATATTCAAACTTTCAAATTTTTTCAATTCTAGCCCGACGTTAGTATCTCAATTAAGTTTACTGACGTGACTTACCATATGTTCCAAAAACCCTAACTAAACAACACCATTTAATACACATCAAATTAACTAATTAAGTTTAACTAAACTATTTGGATTAATTAAACTTACAAATAAAGCATAACTAAACAACGTAGTTTAATTATTAAATTCCCAATTCGTTGCCCTTCCTTCGTTCTCACATAGACTTCTGCGAAATCCCCAATTCACTGCCCTTCCTTCTCAGTTCTCACACAATATAACATAAAGAATCCAATCAAAACATACATGTTTGTCCATCTCTGCCTCTCATTAAGCCCTCATTTTTGCAACACATCGCCTCTGGTCACCATGTACATTTTGGTCTCTTCATATCACATCGAACACTTGGTTTCAAGCAGGAGTATTCGTTAATGAGAAGAGCTCAGGAAGAGAAGGAATGAGTTAGCCATCAAAACAATGGCCCATATGACCAAAACAAAGTAAGAGAAAGCTTCCCATGAAGTGCAAAGACCCACTAGGAAATAGACTAAGATTGAGTATATAATAGCGATGGAAAGCATGTATGGCAAGAAGAAAATAGAGTTTGCCATGAGATAAGATGAAAGTCTATTAAACCCACCAAAGGTCTCTCTTAGAAGGATTGGCCTTCCATTGATTAAGATTGGGAGTGTTTCAGTGGTAGAAGAGAGAAGGAAAGTGAGAGTGAACAAGAAAATACCAAACTTGTTTTGTGGGATTTTGGAGAACCATAATGCAGTATATGAAACCAAATCCAGCAAATCATTCATTTCGTACATGATCCTATATAAATAAGATGCAGCTACCGATTTTTCTATTCTTTAATAGGTAGTAATCAATCTTATCAGATACTTCCCCATCTAATCATAAGTTTAGTCAAAGGATTTGTTTCACCATCTCATTGTATGTTTGGATGAACCCTAACTCTCATCATCTCATTATATACTTCCATACATTGACCAAAGTAATCTAATTTCAACAACCTATATAAAAGAGAATAACATGCAACCATACTAAGAACATAACCAAACTATACATCTTCAAAAATGTTCTACAATATTATTCAATTATACCATCTATCACATAGGCCTTAATTCATGATCATCATCATCGTCAACATCTAGTTGAATCCCGTATCAATGCGAGGTCTAGGGAAGTTTGATAGTGTGCAGTCTTACCCCTACCTAAATAGAAAGGTTGTTTTTGATAGACCCATATGCAAATTTGACAAAAAGATATTTAAAAAATAAAAATAAAAATATGAAAATAAATAAAAATAAAAAATATTTTTTGAATAAAAATTAAAAATTAAAAAATAGCAACTTAAAAAAAGTCTATAAATCTTCATTAGGAGATGCAAGTCTAGAAGATAAAGTTTTAAGAAATTTGCAAGACAAATATATCTGTCATGTTGCAAAGTTCTGCTTATACCTAATAGGGTGCAAAGTTCTGCTCATCATTTCTCAAGTTGTGCATCATCCTTATGTAAGGGTGATCATTGGACTCGAAAATTTAAAGAGCTGGCAGTTGAGGTGGTGGTGAAAACGAAGAAAAGGTGGGAGAATCCTAATACAGATGATCGAAATTCCTGTCTTGACATGCAACACTAGGGGTAAAAAGCTAAAAAGAGAAAGAGGAATCCCATCTCCCAATATAGATTATATAAAACTGAAGTGCAAAAACAAGATCTAGATACACAAAAAAGCAAGCTAAAGAGAGTTGTTAGTAAAGCAAGCACAAACAAGCAAGCCAACTTCATCACCTCAATATATGAAAGATCTATCTAGGTTCAATACTGAGATGAAGCGTATCAAGAGATAGTAAAAGAAAACTTGAAGTGAAGCTACCTTTAGACACATCTCTTGGTTTCTCATCCCTGATACAAATACTATAAGCTTTCCACCTCTATCCCAACCCCGAACAAACCCAAAGTCCAATAAATTCAGTCTTAAGACTCTCAAACCAGAAAGCTGAATAGCACTAAAAAAATACTAACAGGCATTAATCACAAAGCAAAACTTAAACGTCCACTCAAATACCCATCCTTCTCCACGCAATCAACACATAAACATGAATCTAATACAAACATCCAACCAAACGAAAATCAAAACAGAAAATGATACAAACAACATAGATCAAGCAACATGAAGAAATGAAAAAAGAGAAAGGAAAAATAGCACCAAAAGATAAGAGCAGAAGAACATAAGATATGAGAAGAGAAAAAAGATCAAAAAAAAGAGACCATCTTCATCCTTGTTAACGATTCAAATCCCTAATTAAATAAACAGGCCGAAGCAACTCCACATTCACATAGCCGCAAAAGTCAAGTAACTACACATCACCCTTTGTTTTCTGTGACTCCTACGATTTAGTTTGTCGATAATGATAGAGTTGTCCAATCAAAACCATTACAGTCTCAGCGCTCTCTACCTCATCTCACCCCTCACCTACGTCCCTCTTAGGTACCTCCAAGCTTTGTATGGAAAGCACAACCTTTCAAGTTGGGGACCCACAATCTTGCCGCTGGTGGCGTGGGTTCTGATGGAGAGCCCAACTCTATTTTTAGCCCTTCTCCTCCTACCCTTTGGTCGACATTCCAAAAACTCAAAAGCTCTAATCCTCTTAACCTCATACTTAACTCAATACTTCCACCAAACCTGCATCTACCCACTTAAACTTCACAACAACAAGAAGGACAAGCCTTTGACCTATTGTTAAAGGACATAAATCAGACGACAGAAAACACAATACTGAAGAACAAAAGAAACCGCATTCATGTGGATCACAAACTTAAAAAGATCTAAACAGAAAAAAAAAAGAGCCACCACAAAATTAAGAAAAGAAAATTCGAGCTATCTTTAGAGGCTAAGAACATCCAACTCACAATCGGAGAACATAACCAATATAGGAAGAAAACTAGAACAGATCAAAGCAGCACACAACAGATGACAGATCTAGAAGTCAATCAGATCAACATAATAGAACAACATCATCAAAGAATCATAGATCTAAGAATTAAAATAAAAAACACCAATCTCTTAACCCAAATGAAGAAAGCAAATGTACGTGGAGAGAGGAGGTGAGAGAAGGTCTGAGATTGTGAGATTAACAACCAGATCTGGCAGATTTGGTAGCTGTAAACGACTGAGAGTGACCGGATCTCAAGAACAATAAGTACCTAAATAAGCATCGCATAGCTTGGCCAACCTTCCTCTCTTTCAACATTCCCTTTCCGTACCGAGCTGCACAAGCTCATCAATGGCAGAATTCAAAGCTAAGTGATCCTCCTTCTTCGCTAAAAGCTTTAGCTCCTCATAGGTGGGTATTAGAGTATTGGGGACATCACAATTTGAATGAGATTGTAGCAATTACTTTTTCATATTAGAAGAGAAGAAATTAACAATAGCAGAGATTGATCGGAAGAAGAAGACAAAACAGAAGTCCACTAGTAACAGTGTTCTTTATTTTCGTCTACCAGAGAAACATGTTCGACCACATAAGCCTTAATTAGTAAGTCAAAAACAATAGGGTCATAATTACAATCTGAGTACTGAGATCACAAACTTAATTTTTATGTCTTTACTAATCATTCATCAGGTTAGTTAGGACTAAAATTTTCAATTAACCCATCTTAATGCTTTAGAACAAATCAATCAATTCTTTAACTAATCCGGGCCGAAGTTAATGTAGATTAGCCGAAGGTGAGAAGTACAAAACATATGCTTAATTTGTAAAGAGAAGCGTCCTTTGAAGAAATTAAGACCTAAGGATTACTGGGTAGAATTTAGAGTGTAGATTTATATATAAGGACTGACCTTAATGCGGAAGCAGTCGATCGATTGTTTGTTTGCTAGTCCACGTTTCACAGTTGGCTACTAGAGTCACCGTTAATCCAAGCCCCAAACTCTAGCCCTTGATGGTGTGATTCACGTGAGGAAGAATGAAAGGAGTTTTTCTCTTTCGTTCGGATTTTTGCAAAATTGCATAGAGAAAGAGAACCAAAACCTATTTGGTTTCTGATGTATTTGTTTTCTTAAGAAAGAGAACGTGCTACAGCCAACTTCCTGTTTCTCCTTTTATATTAGGACAAAATAACTGACAGAAGTTATGTGTGTGTGTGTGTGTGTGTGTGTGGCCATTCATGTAACTACCAATAACTCCCACTCGGCTACATAAGCCACGAGTTACATCTTCTCTCTAAAATTTCTTGTGTCATACTGAGAATGGGGCATGCAACCATTTAAAGAACTAGTAGTGTTATATTAAGTCACCATATAACTAACATAACACTTTCACATAGTCATGATACCCCAAATCATCTAAAATATCACCAAACGCATACCCTGTCCCTTTATGCTCATAGATATATCATATGATTATACACCAAGTATAATCGCCTGGGCTGATATGGTGATGAAGGAAAAAGATTCTTCCTTAGACACTTATAATAATCCATTTTAGCTTAACTGCTTTCCTAATGTGCTCTGTTAGATTGTATACATTTAGCCCTTGGAAAAACACACTAAAGTAGTAACACCAAGCCTTGACTTCATATCATAGTTCTAAGTCGAAGGGTTACATTTGTTTAGAAATTAAAGTCTATGGGATCATACAGTGATAGAGAAATGGATTTAACTGTCACTCCACAAGAAGGGGGTTATAGAGCACACACAGTATGAAATGTGTGTCATAGCATAGCTCCCACTAAGTTAGGCATGTCACTCTTTTATGCCATGCAAATCATGAATCTAGCTTTACTTAAAAACTAATCCGAGCCACTATATTAACATACCTAATGCTAATCTTGATACTCGAGATTTGTCCTTAAGGCTTCAATGTGAAATCTAAATCTTTCACATCCGACTCATCAGAGTCTCATCTTAGACTTACTAAGGTCACTTTTGGAATATAAAAACTAATCATACATACTACACAAGTATGAAGATAACACAATATTACATACAATCAATATTAATATTGTGAAGTCTCATCCTACCGGCTACTCAAGCGTTAGGGTGATTACCTATATGACAAGGTCAATCAGAAGCCTGGTGTGTGGTGACATTACAATGTACCTTATCATGTTATTGCGTACCAATGAACATTTGAGAAATAAACTTTTATTAAACAAAAGCTCGTTACAATTGAAAACATGTCCATTATACAACAAGATATAACTCAATGGAAAAACTAAACCCTACATAAACCTAAACTCATCACATTAGCCTTAAACGAATCTCGGGGAATAGGTATCACATTTTATTAGTAGGTATATACTTTATGGCAACCTCTTTATATTTTATGACGTCTCTTACAAAATGATAACGCCTTTTGATATGCTTAGATTTTCTATGAAACTTCGGATCTTTAAAAAACTGTATGGTTGCACTGTTGTCACATAACAATTCAACAGAATCATTAACTCTGGGAGTAAGATTAAGATCCTGAAGAAAACTTCTCAACCATATTGTCTCCTGATCAGCAAGACAACAAGCAACGTATTCTGCTTCCATTGTTGATAATGCTATACAGTCTTACTTCTTGCTGCACCAAGATATGGCTCCCCCTCCCAAGGTGAAGACATGTCCTGAGGTTGACGTAGACTCATCTGGATCACCACCCCAATTGACATTTGAATATCCCCTTAACCTTAAATCCCTACCTTAATAGCAAAGGACCAGGTTTGAAGTATCATGAAGGTATCAAAAAATCCTTTTGACTGCTTGCCAATGAGCAAGTCCTGGGTTGCTTTGGTAATGACTTACCAAACTAACCGGGCCGTGTATATAACATAGCATATATTAAGCTTCCTACAGCACTAGCATAGGGAACATTACTCATTTTTTCTTTTTCCTTCTCTATTTTAGGGCATTGATTAAGACTCAAGGTAAAGCCCTTTTCAACTGGAGTGTCAATGGGTTTGGAATAATGCATTTGAAAACGTTACAAGATTTTATTAATATATGCTTCCTGACTTAAACCAAGAAGCGTCTTGGGATGATGTCTAGTTATTTCCATGCCTAGGACATACCTAGCTTCACTCATGTCCTTCATATCAAAGGCAGAGGACAACCACTCTTTAGTGGTCTTGAGCATCTCTATATTATTGTCGACTAGTAATATGTCATCAATATACAAAGTGAGAAACAAAATTCTACTTGTTGTTCTCTTGACATACACACAATGGTCTTCTGAAACCATGACTAAGCCAAAAGAAGTAATGGCTTCATGGA
>JANZLC010000201.1:7581779-7601305 GCA_026413385.1 Erythroxylum gracilipes
CCCCAAGCCTAAATATGTTCCACTCTTTTGCCTATAACTTTGTCGTTCGACCTTCAAATGACCTGATTTTGAAGCATTGAATTTCTAACACATTCTTTTATCTCTCCATGAAAATTTATAGCTTTTGGTCTTAATTTGAAAAAGTTTGATTGAATCAAAGTGAGGGGATCGGTTGGAAGAGTATGAGTTGGATATTTTTACTGAATATGCTTCAGTATTTTAGTGATATCTTGATCTATGGAACTCCAAATGAGATAATTTTCATCTTTAAATAAAATAAAGACATAGAGCCACAAATTATCTTAAGGAATCGAATTTTAATTCAATCCCTAAGACTTTCAATTCCTGGAGTGAAGTTTGGTATAGCGTACTATTTCAGTTAATAACAGTCCAAATATGTTTGGGCTATAACTTTTAGATTTCTTAACCAAATTGAATGATTTTAGTATCATTAGAAACCTAATACAATAGGGAACAAATGTTCTGAAAAAGTCAAAGTGAAATTCCAATTTGAGGTTTCCCAAAATATGCTCTGAATTTATAAGAAATGAGTTTGATTATGGTGACTTATTTGTGTGGGCACGCTATTGAACAAATCGTGAGAAAATTTGGGGATATTATGAGAATGAACATGAACTGTTGATGGCTTATGAGGGTTCATTGAAATAACTCTAGAGGGAAATACACTCACATTTTATGACTCCGAAAATACGGAGTAATGAAGATCATGGTTATGACTCAGCAAGAGTTGGGCTTCGGAACAGGGTCCAACATTCATCACCGATGCCACTATCATTCAATACTAGTGGGTTTCCCACGATCATCGACCCAAGTATGTGGTTACCCATTCCCCAGCTGCTCTCTGTGGTCCTTTAAATGGAAATAAGCACCTGTTATTATTATTATCCTTTTATTGAGTTTCTTATTCGTGGTAGTTTTATCTTTTTTTATTTTATTTATTAGTATTATTTATTTATTTATTTATTTATTTATTTATTAGTAGTATTATTATTATTATTATTATTATTATTATTATTATTATTATTATTATTATTATTATTATCCTTATGTATTTATGATAATTCTATTTACTTAAATATTTTGCAAACCATTTTACTTATTTAATCTTTTAACATGCGTCACTATGTTCCTGTCACACCTGCATGTGGGTCTACAGAAAACAACCTCTCTATTATGTAGGGATAAGGCTGCGTACTATCACACCTTCTCAAATTCCGCTTCAATACGAGACTTTAGAGTGAGTGTGATGATTATGATGATAATGATGTGGCCATTCGTGTAACGGCCAACATAGAGATTACTCGGAGTTGTTTACTTATGACTGCGTAACACACCTAGGGATTGGTCGCGTGAAATGCAAAGATTACAAACAAAGAACATAAGCGTGGAATGGAATATATAAAGTACTCGAGAGCTAATTTCGAACAAAGGGAAATCAGGTGGAGCTATATGATAAATGTGGGGCTAATTGGAAACGGAGGAACAAAGGAGCAAATGTTGACTAGGGATTGTGAAGACTAGACGAAAATCAAGCCTAGAATGGAGCTAGACAGCAACGTTTGGGGATTGCAACCTATTTAAAATTTTAAAAGAACTGTTAACATGGAATAAATACATTTAATTTATAAATGTCAGTTAAGAGTGAATTATTTGATTCTAAATTATTTATTTGTTAAGTACTTTACTTAAAATACGTAATTTAGTAACTCGAACCACTTAGAATAACTCCGTTATTGTTATACCTTAAATTATTGTGGGATTGCAATTGCCTTGATGAAATGGTCCTGGCAGGGATAGCCAATGGTTCTTCCCTTCCTCCTGTAGTGTATGAAGCTTGCCTTTATTTTCCAAAAGCTCCCGCCTCTGTCTCTCACTCTCGCTGGATAATGACTTGATAGCGTATTGTATGCCCTACAGCCCTCCTGAATATGACACTTCAATCAACTAAAATTCCCTTCCTTTTTCTCTACCAAAACAATTATGCTTCTGCCAGTTAACCTGCTGCCAGTCTCATGCATTGTAAAGCGTTACAGTGACATAGTTATTGAATATAGCATTTGACTAGTCTCATTGAGCTTCCTGTATCCATATCCTTTTTGGGTTTGGTAACAAAATCTGTTTAATTTTTTTTCCTTTTCCATTTCATATTCATTACTTATAGGCCTACAACTCCTTAATTGATATAGAACCTTCATCTCTAAACTTAACCCCTTGTCTACTTTTCAACACTTCTTCTCTTTACCATCTGCAGTTTTCACAAGGGATCGAACTAAGAGTACTATCAATTCTGTACATGAAAAAATTTTATGGTTAGTAGTAGTGAGATCAGACAACAAACTAAGGTAACTGTTAGATTTTAAATATTGTTAGGACTTAGGATGCAATTGTCCAAGCTCAAGAGGTCCCATGTGTCATAAATGCTTTGTCATTTGCTGCTCTTTAAGCTAGTCTTTCGTCTTCATCAATGCAGAACCATAAAAGAAGGCCTCTGGGAACTGCACAGAAGTTTGACAGCCTTAACGGACTCTTCTTCTGCTCGACAGCTTTGACGGTACCCTCTCTGTCTTTCTCTTTCCTCTGTGCACTTACGATACCAATCTCTTTCGGAAGTGCTTTGCAGAACAAAACACGTTGTGTCATTGTATCTTACAACCTTTTAGTTACATCTGCTTTTCTCAGATGACTTCATGGGATTTAACTAATATTCACTGGCTTAGCTGGTAGACCAAAAAGTTCCAAAACTTTCTACCGATGTAAAGTTGACTCTCTGATGTTGGTATTGATTGTTCCAAAACGTCCCACTTTATTACACCTTAATGCCTTACATCTTTATTACACAAATGTCCAAAATGTCCCAACTTATTACCGTAACGCCTTACATTCATGTGGTTTAATTGTCGTTGTTATTGTATCCCAATGTTATTATTTTTAGTATATATGTATACGACCCATGCATTACTTTACATTGACTTTGCTTCTCAATCCATCATATTTTCTATCATTTTTCTCCATACAACGTTCCAAACCTTTTTACACACTCATTCACATCTGCACTACAAAAGTTTATCAAGCATTGTTCATTTTTGTTCTTTTCAAGCTTCATCAAACACAAGTCTTTACTTTTTTCTCTCGGAGATAGTTCCTACTCCGTCTTTTAGAGTGCACCAAAGCGAGTAGAGAAGGAGTTAACCTTAGGGTCGGATCCCGTTGTTTTGTTGCACTGTAGAGGGGAATTTTCAACTTAGGGCAGTGTTTTCCATTATGCCTTGCATTAAGATAAGTTGTTCCAATTTATTTTTTCCAATTTTTTTCGCTAACAATCTAAGTCGGAAATCTATTTGTTGCATTACTACTGCTGTTGGAAATTGTATTATTCTACTTTTACCATTTTCGGGTTTGCTACTAGTTGTTGGAAATTTTTGCTTTTTTTTGTATGATGTGTATTTAATTTCAATATAAGTTGGAATTATGTCATCTGTAAATGAGACAAACGTAGATTCTGCACTTATTGTTTCCCATATAGGTTCTGCCTCTTTCACTATGGCCTCGAAAATTTTACCTGACCATACTAGACTAGAGTCTTTAGATGGAAGAAACTTCAAAAGATGGTTTGAGAAAATTCTTTTTACTTTCAGCAATACGAAATTGATTATGTACTATTTCAAAAGATTCCTAGTGATAATACCGACCTTAAGACTACTAAGGATAATCGTACCATTAGGAGAGTGTTACTCAACTATATGATCAACCATTTGTTTGATATCTACTGTAAGTACAAAATTGCTAAGAAAATTTGGGATGCTTTAGAAGTGAAATATGAGACGGATGATGTTAGTATTAAGAAATATGCAGTTATTAGGCGGTTAAAATTTACTGTTGTTGATGATAATCTTATTATGGACCAACTACATGAATATGAAAACCTAGTTGTTGAAATCCTTGCTGAAGTTATGAACATGTGTGAGTTGATTCAAGCTAATGCTCTTATTGGAAAACTACCTGCCTCATGGAATGAGTATAAAAACCAGTTGAGGCATAAAAAAATATACATGAAGCTTCAGGAGTTGATAGGACATATAAACATTGAGGATGTCAATTGTGCACAAGATAAGACCAAAACACTCACCCTTGTCCACACTGTTAAGGCTCATGTGGTAGAACATAGACATGCTAATAACTTTAAGAAGAATGGTGAACAAAACAAGTCTTTTAACAATAAGCAGGGTCAGTTTAAGCACAAAATGATTGATGGTGACTGTTGGTGGTGCCACAAGCTGGGCCATCTTGCTGTCAATTGTCAAGCTAGAATCAATAATGAGAAGAAAGGCCAAGGATATAAGCCGCGATAGTTCGAGAAAGGAAACCGGATGGGATACCAACAGGGTAACCAGAAGAACTTCGGTAAGCCTTAAGCTAATATGGTTGAAGCTGATGATGATGAGGAGATCATCACTGTTATGGTGTCCGAAGTCAACCTTGCTGGAAATTTAATCGAGTGGATTGTTGACGCAAGAGCCACACATCACATCTACACCAACAAGGACTAGTTTAAGGAGTTGAATGATACTACTGATGGTGAATTTGTATACATGGGTAACTCCAGGAAAGTTCCTATCCAAGAATTTGGTAAAGTCACTCTCAAACTAACTTTTGGAAAAGCGCTAGCATTGGAAAATGTTTTATTTGTTCCTGATGTACGTAGAAACTTGATTTCTGATGTATTGCTTAACAAAGTCGGTGTTAAACTGAACTTTGATTCTGATAAGCTAGTTCTGACTAAGAATGAGAATTTTGTTGGAAAAGGGTTTTGTAATGGGGGCTTATTTATACTTGACATTGAAATGAATGCATCTACTTCTTCTGGTTATATTATTGAGTCTTTAGACTTATGGCACTCTAGACTTGGGCATGTGAATGTGAGGTCAATTAGAAGGATGCAAAGCTTAAACTTGTTAGCTAACCAAATCACTAATGAAATGAAAAAATGTCAAATTTGTGTTGAGGTTAAACACTCTAAGAAACCTTTTAAGTCAGTGACCGAGAGAGAGTCACAATTGTTGGACTTGGTGCACATAAATTTGGGTGATTTTAAGAATTGTATGAGTAAAGGAGGCATGAGATATTATATTACCTTTGTGGATGATTGTTCTAGATTTACTAAGATTTTCTTATTGAAAAATAAAAGTGATGCAGAGGAAATGTTTATAAAATACAAAGCTGAGGTTGAAAACCAATTTGAAATGAGATTTAAGAGATTAAGGTCTGATCGAGGTGGTGAGTATAGTATTGATTTCTTTGCTGATTATTATGAAAAAGTTGGGATTATTCATGAGCGTTTAGCCCCTTGTACACCTAAACAAAATGGAATAGTCAAGAGGAAAAATCGAACACTTAAGAATATGATGAATACAATGTTGATTTCCTCCAGTTTACCTGATTTTATGTTGGGGGTAGGGGGAGGGGGGCGACCTATTCTTTTAGCTTGTTATGTTATAAACAGAGCTTTCATAAGAAACTAGATCAAACCCCTTATGAAATTTGGAAAGGTTATCCATCTAACATGCGTTTTTTGAAAGTGTAGGGGTGTCTTGCTAAGGTTGCTCTATTTGAGCATAAAAAGAAGAAATTTAGGCCTAAGACCATTGATTCAATTTTTGTGGGATATGCCTCTAATGGTGTTGCCTATAGATTTATGGTTAAAGAGAGGGATCTAACACTTATGGACTAACTATAGAGTCAAGAGATGCAGTGTTCTTTGAGGATATATTTCCCATGAAAGTGAGTGTGCAAGTTCTTAGAGAATTTGTCCCTAGTTCTTCTACCAATGATGACATAGAGGAAGAGGAAATTGTTAAACTAAGGAGGAGCAAAAGAGCTAGAGTACCCACTAGTTTTGGTTATGACTTTATTACTTCCTTCGTGGTGACAAAACCTAAGGAGATAGATGATGTTTTTATGGTGACTTATATTATTGAGGAAGATCCTAAAACTTATGAGGAAGTAATGAGATCTGTGAATGCTACATTTTGGAAGGAAGCCATAAATAGTGAGTTAGAATCAATCATGTCTAATAAAAATTGGGTTTTAGTTGATCTGCCTCGAGGGTGTAAGCCTTTAGAGTGTAAGTGGATTTTCACAAAGAAATTGAGACTTATTGAGAGGTTCAAGGCAAGACTTGTGATTAAAGGCTTTAAACAAAAAGAATGATTAGACTTTTTTGACACTTACTCTCATGTTACTAAAATTGCATCTATAAGGATGTTGTTTGTTATTGCCTCAGTATTTAAACTTCATGTGCACCAAATGGATGTTAAGATAGCTTTCTTGAATGGTGATATAGATGAGGAAATTTATATAGTCCAGCTCGAGGGGTTTAGAGTGCCTGGTCAAGAGCAAAAGGTGTATAAGTTGGTTAAATCTTTGTATGGACTTAAACAAGCTCCCAAACAGTGGAATGAGAAATTTGAAAGTGAGATTTTCAAACATGATTTCACCTCTTGTGATGTTGATTCTTGTATTTATGTGAAATCAGATGCCAATGATTGTGTGATCATAACTCTTTATGTAAATGATATGCTTATTTTTTGTATTAGCTTATCTGTCATTGATACTACTAAGAGTTTGCTAAAGTCTTCTTTTGATAAAGTTGATAGGATTGACTCTACTTTTAGGTTGAATTAAACTCATTATGTTGAAAAAAATTTGATGAAGTTTGGTTAATATGCTATTGATCCAGTTAAGACTCCCTATGACGCAAGTGTTATTTTAAAGAAAAATCTTGGTGACAATGTAAACCAAAGTGAGTATGCTAAAATTCTTGGTAGTGTGATGTTCTTGATGAACTATTCTCATCCTAATATTGCATACTGCATAAGTAGACTTAGTAGGTATACTCATAATTCTAGTCAAGAGTATTAGAATGCATTAATTTGTTTGTTGAGGCATTTGAAAGGTACTATGCATTATGGATTATCTTTTGGTGGTCATCCTTCTATATTGGAAGGGTATTTTGATGCTAATTGAGTTACGAAAGTGAAGATATACACTCTACCAGTGGTTATGTTTTTACCTTGGAAAGAGCTATAGTGTCTTAGAAATGATCCAAGCAAACATATATTGCAAGATCAACAATAGAGGTTGAGTTTATGGCTTTGGAGTTGGCATCACGAGAAGTTGATTGGCTAAGGAATCTCTTAGTAGATATCTCACTTTAGGAAAAACCAATTCCTTCTGTGTTTCTTCATTGTAATTCACAGGCTGCTATTCATGTTGCCAAGAACAAGGCACATAATGGCAAAAGTAGACATATCAAATTGAGACATAAAATTGTTTGTACTTTAATTAGACATAGTGTAATTTCTCTAGACCATGTCAAGTCAGAGAGAAACTTAATGGATCCATTTACAAAAGCTTTGTGTAGGAACCTAGTTTCATGACATGCTAAAGGGATGAGATTGAGCCCAACTATGTAGTTACCTCGTGATGGACATCTATCTTGAAAAACCAAGTTCAATGGATCAAACTTAGTTATGTGGTAACTACTTGTACATTGTTTGTGGAATAATACTAATATACATTTAGTTATTGCATTGCATCCCCTAGCATAATTTTACAGTGTTTGATGAGGTTGGATTGTTTAATCTTTAATGAGTTTCATAACCCAAGATTAGGTAGTGTGAGTAGTACACACTTGATAGACTCACTTAAGTGATTGTGGGGGGCTAGCCAGCCTCCTATGAGAGTATTTGAGCTATCTCTCTAGAGTAATTATAAGACCAGGGCATGTTGAGGTTATTTATTTCTCTAACAGGTTCTATCTCCAATTTGCTTAGACACCAAGTTCAAGACCTAGTTCACGTAGTTGTTCGTAAATCTTTCTCTTAAACGATGACAATTTGTTTCTCACATTTTGGACCAAGAGGTTAATTGTTGGTATTCATTATTCTAAAACATCCCACTTTATTACACCATAATGCATGCCTTACATCTTTATTACACAAACGTCCAAAACGTTCCAACTTATTACCATAATGCCTTACATTCATGTGGTGTAATTGTCATTGTTATTGTACCCCAACGTTCTTATTTTTAGTATATATATATACGACCCATGCATTGCTTTACACCGACTTCTGCTTCTCAATCTGTCATATTTTCTTTCATTTTTCTCCATACAACATTCCAGACCTCTTTACACACTTATTTACGTCTGTAGTACAAAAGTTTATCAAGCATTGTTCATTTTTGTTATTTTTAAGCTTCATCAAGTACAAGTCTTTACCTTTTGTTGTGGGAGACAGTTCCTACTCTGCTCTTTAGAGTGCACTAAAGCTGGTGGAGAAGGCATTAATCCTGGGTCGGATCCCATTGTTCCGCTGTACCGCAGAGAGGCAATTTCTGACTTAAGGCAGTGATTCTCACGGACACCTTACATTAAAATGAGCTATTCCAATTTAATTTTTCCTGTTTTTTTGGGGCTAACATCTAAACTTTTTAGGCTGTATTCTCTGTTGTTGATAGATAGCTAAACCAAATGCCTGAAAGAAGCTTTTTGACAGATTTTTAGATTTAGACTACGAGGTTAAAACTTTCCCATTTCTTTATCTCTGTATCTTTTTCCCTTGTTTTTGTCAACGTTTTGATTTTGCAGAAAATCTCGAGATTGTTCATGAGAGAAACGAGTGATAGAACTCGTTAATATCTTTGTCTTCTATCTGAGAGGAACTTTAAGCATTTCCAGAAACAACATCTCCAAAGCCTGTATTCCTGCAATGCTAAATGTACTTTAACAGGACTTTTGGCTTTTATAGATTATTTTTTATCTTGTTTCGAATTTGGAGCTTCTGATACTTAACAATTCTGAGAATCAGAAGGCATTCTCCGGTGGTTTTTATTGTCTGGAAAGCATTTTCTTAAGATGGCTGTTTTAAACTTTTCGAGATTCCCTGTGGAAACCATTGGGATTTGTGATTTGGTTAATTAGCCAGAATAATAGTTTTGTTGGGGAGTGTGGAGACAGAGGACAGGGATTATTGAGGCTATGAAGTATGAGCAAAACAAGGATCCTTCTGTCCACTTCAGTAATGACAGGATTTCATGTGTCTTCTATGACTCCTCTTTTAACCTACTTTGCTGGAATTTGAAGTCGTAGATAGTTTCAAATGTGATGCTTTAAGGCATATGGGATGTAAAGTTCTCAAGTGAGTTTGAATATCTGGTAGCTTTTCTCAGTGTCCATCCAGCTCATTGACACCAAGAAAAGTGACATAGAAATTTGTGCTACATGATTCCTTTAACTTTCCTCTGCGTACTGAATACCTCTTTGTCTGCTCTGTCAGAATCTCATCGATGTATCTTCATCATCTGTAACATTTGCACCATTATACGAATTCGAAGTTTAAGTTCTGGGTATTTCTTACTTCAACCAGAAATATTTGCAGATACTCCAGAAGCGTTTTCTTTTCTCATGACAATAATAACTAAGATCACTTGAAGGGATTTACCGCATACCTTTCGAAGCCATTGTCACAGGTTATAGTTATACCCTTTTATAACAATCTGACTGCATATTGGCGTAGAAACTTCATCTTCCACTCTTGTTTGAGCTCCTGAAATTTACAGTCAAGTTCACGTAGTAACGTTTCTCTGTCGACT
Organism: Erythroxylum gracilipes; assembly: GCA_026413385.1. Classification (NCBI taxonomy): domain Eukaryota; kingdom Viridiplantae; phylum Streptophyta; class Magnoliopsida; order Malpighiales; family Erythroxylaceae; genus Erythroxylum; species Erythroxylum gracilipes. Next base: position 7,591,455 of record JANZLC010000201.1, read on the forward strand.
TTCGGAGTATCCAGTATGCAGGATTTTAAGCCCTAGTCGGAAGCTTTAATGGAGTGATGTTTGCTGACAATGCAATGCAATTGTGTTGGTGGCAACAACTGCCACTGCTTTTATTGGTTCATCTTCTCTATGGTATGCTTTCCATAGTTTTTAACTTATAAAATCTCTTGGGTTCAGATATTGCAGAGTACTTAATTCTTCGTGGCAATCCCATTCCAGCATTTCATCAATTCTACAAGCTCAATCTTACGTAATTAATTTACGGATTTGAATGAATAAAAAACTGGAAGCAAGCTAACCTTGTTAAAGTTGTGTTACACGGACACTCATTGGATCATATGTTTGTTATGAACACACAAATTTCTGACTGCTACTCGCCATATTCAATTAACCAAGTTGAGTTGGATGCTTTTGATTTTGCAATGTTTTACACTGATCTTTGGAGCTTTTTAACAGCTGAAGCTTCTGTGGCTTGCAAGAGCACAATTGAATGTCCTCAACGATCTAGCAGTAGGCCATGGAGATACATATGCCCGCAACAGTTTGCAGGTGTGAACCAATATAAGCTGAATGATCCAGGTGGTGAACCTTTGTAAGCTCCTATCTCTCCCATAGAAAATAGGCGTCTTATTCTTTGAATTAGTAATGAACTCCATTGGATGCAACTCAATTATAATCAGGTAAGCTAGCAGGAAGTTAGTGACAAGATTAGTGACATACAGAAACAAATCCAATATGACAAATACATGATACACATACAACTAAACATCTTAGAGCAAAATAATAAAGGAATCCCTATTGGAAATTACCAGCCATATTCAAGTAATAAAAGGGAGAGCTGCTGATAATGCATGTCTCTGCTCGAGCAACCTAGAAATTGTCATGTGACTCGTCCTTTACCTTGAGCTATATATATGAATGCACATATTATAAAACTTTATGTGCTTTTATAATTCTCTAAACCAATCTTCCCAACCAAGATTTTGGAAACTTTTTGTGTTTTAAGACGAAGGCATAAAGCTAGGCTTATGAATAAATGGTGTCTGACTGCTACTTCTCCAACCTCTCCGTGATCGCACAAAGTATTTCTAATGACTAAACGGCGATGTACAGGTTGCCTCGGAGCCATTCACTTCTTCCACATGCTAACTTTGTCAAATATTCGCCTTCGGGTCCAAACTGTTTATTCTCAAGCTTTCGAATTAAATTACACGAATTGTATAGATCAAGCAGCAGAAAGACGGGGGCTGCAAGTGGTGGAACTAGTGCTGATATTCCAACATTGACACCGGTGGAATCCGATGACAGTAAGAACCCAGCAAAACCAAAAGCTGCTGCCATAGCTGGCGGTGTTGGTGCTGCTCTACTTGTGATCATCTTCGTGGTGCTTGTTTACTTGTGCTTGATGCATATTAAGAAATCTGTAAAGCAAAACTCAGACACAGAATCTTCTGCACAATCCGCTGCCCGTAAGTTCTACTCAATTCACTAATGATGCATGAAAATAAGCAGCTTAGGATGTTCTTTTCTACATTGTCTAAAATCCGTATGTTAACCAAATGCATGTTCTGCTTAATCGATGTTTATGCACACCTTTCACGTGGCTAGGCTCTTGGTGTAAAAATGATTCTCTGTTTGTTCTCAAGTGATTTGGGAAGTTTGGTTATGTTTTTTTCTGTGTTTCTAGTACAGTTGAGTTGGAAAGAGTTGATATTTTGCCGTATGCTGGTGCTCGGTTTTCATTCGGCACACAAGCTCTAAGACAGTTTTCCATTGAGGAGCTCCAGCATGCTACAAGCAATTTCAGTAAAAGTAAGATTATAGGAGAAGGTGCATTTGGTCTAGTTTATAAGGGATTCCCACTTGATGGATCTATTGTTGCCGTAAAGAGACGCATCAAGAACCCGATTCAGAATTTCTTTCACGAGGTGAATCTATCTATTAGATGAAGATGTTTCTGCATTTACTGGTTTTTATGCTTTGGTCATGCTCCCATTCAACGCAGGTGAAAAGTATAGCTACAATCAACCATGAGAATCTTGTCAAACTTATTGGTTATTATGAAGATGGGCAACAGCAAATACTTGTATACGACTATGTATCTAACGGAAACATAGGAAATTATCTCTATGGTATGATTATCTTCTCACGTCTTTTTCTCTGTGCCAAAGCAAACAGGTGATTCATTAGTTTCCTCTTTTTCCAGATAGTAAAGGCTTTCCAGTTGGAGAGTTGGACTTGAGACAAAGGTTGCTAATAGCTTTGGGAGCAGCAAGAGGTACAAGAAGGTTTATGTCCTTTTGTTGACGTATATTTTATAAAATTTGATCCTTCAAACTCAATACTTCATTTTATCAGGAATTCAACATCTTCATGGTTTGGTCCCTCCTTTCCTGCACATGCACTTCAGAACTAGTAATGTTCTTCTCACCGAAAAGTTTACAGCGAAAATTTCTGATTATGGTCTTTCTAAACTGGTTATGGAATTCAATCGTGTTGGATCATCTTCAGCGATTGACTGCTTCATTGATCCAGAGTATGTTCATTCAATCATGTCTGGTCACTTATTTTGAGTCCTGTAGATATCAGTTTTGCTTTCACATGCAATGCTGACCATCCGTTCTCTTCAACCTTGTTCACATATGCTAAACATCATCATAGTTTGTTCTTATAATGGTTAGAACAGTATAGTCTAATCTATCTTACCCATTTCCTCATAGGTTAGATTCGTATGAGAACTTCTCAAAGCAAAGCGACGTGTATAGTTTTGGGGTTTTCTTATTGGAGTTGATCAGTGGACGTGAGGCTGATGGAAGCAGTTGGTCAAATTCTGGGCATAATCTTCTATTACACGTATAAACATTCCCTTTCCTTTGTTATCAACTCCACCACATGTCCCCAGTTATCTATTCATGTTATGTTTTCCAACATGTTACTGATTCTCTGCGTCCTGCTTGAGATTCATTTAATGGCGATTACGCTGTAAAAAGAATGCATTTTTACACAATTCATTACGGCATGATGAACAGAAACTTTTGCTTACATTATATCTTTTATTAAAGCAAGGAGTTCATTGTTCGATCTGATATTACTTAGTTTAAATATTTTCCATATCTGTTGACCAATCTTCTCAGTTCAGCTTGAACCATGCTGATAAAACCTTTTGCATCATCCCATTGGAGGGATTGAATGAAATATTTGTATTGTGATAGTTTCAGTAAGACCATTTTCATTCTCACTCAAGTTTTTTGGCTTTCCGTGCAGGCTACGGGTAGTGATCTCAAATATTTTGTTGATAAGACACTTGGGGAAGACACCATGGGACCTGCACAACAGATGATGAAGCTGGCTTTACGATGCGTGAATACTTGTACAGAAAGGCCATCAATGGTGAGTATTGTTCAAGAGATAGAAGAGATTCAAGCGAGAGAAATGGGCTACTTGCATTCTGAGGAGATCAGCGCCGTAATACTTGGCAGCGAACTCTTCAAATGATTATGCTCGTTTCCCCCGTATTCCTGTTCGTGGCGTTCTCTTTTTATGCAGTGTAACGATTTATATGATACTTATGCAGATGGAGTAGATTAATTTAATGTATCCCATTACTATTTTAATTAATAAAGATACTTTTATTTCTATTGATTATATTTGAAGTTTAATAGTAAACATAACATCTCTAAAATAATTACCATACAATGATAAGATCACATTATAATTATAATTATGATATTCAATTTTTATTTATTTATTTATTATTAAATTATTTCTAATTGTAATTTTATCAAGATATATTAGCATACATTATATTTCTTTGTTATTAAACACATAACTGATCTCATAAATTAAAATATAAAGATATTTAAACAAATGTATGAGTTTTTATTTAAAAATAAGTTTACTAAATTGTCTAATTGTAAAGATCTCGAATAAAATATTATTTATGTATCTATAAATTTTATCATTACGGTAGTGGTATATGTGATTTTATACTTGAAATTATCAAGATATTACATATAGAAATTATTATGTTTTGAAAATACTAATTACGTATTCTATTTAGGATATATTAGTTGATAGCATTTGAATAGAGTACGAACCATATAAAAATAGTTGAGTAAATTATAAAAGATATGTTATTCTAAATTAATTAAGAAAAGTATTTAATTATTCTTGATTAGTAATAATTTAAAGAATTCTATCGGTTAAAGTGTATTAACATTTGAGAAGGCTATTTTAAATATTAAATATAAATTAATTACTAATTAATAAGAATAAACATGATTAGATTTAAATGGAGTAGATATTAATATTTAATTAAAACATTAGATATAGAGATGTCAATGGGCCGGTCCAGGCCTACGCTGCTACTTCCAAAATCGAGCCGAACCGGATGCTTTTTGACATCCCTAATTAGATGACGAAATGATTAACTTATATGTTATAATTATTTAATATTTAAGTGGTCATAATATATTATTATATATCAATTTTATATATGATTATAAATTGTTTAATTAGATAATTAAAAAGAAATTTTTTATCTAATTTTAATTATGAATTATATTTTATATTTTTAATTTAATGTTCACATATAAAAAATTAAGGAAAAATAATTTAAATTAGGTTAGATTAAAATTTGAAATTTTAAAAACTTTAAAAATTAAATACAAGATTTAATTTTACTAAGATTAAATTATATTTATAGTTAAGATATATCTTAATTTAACTAACAGTTTAATTTTAATTAAAAAAATTATAAATAGAAATAATATATATTATTTGTTATATGACTTCTAATATTTCATGAGTAATATTACTCATGGACTTCTTACTCATGAAATATTAGAAGTCACATATTGATATTATAGCAAGTAGGTCATATTATACACTCAGCTAATGAGCTAATACCTATTAAGGCTAATTACAAATAAACTAATCATTTATCCAAAAAGTTTGTTTTCTTACTATTTCCTTATAGTAACCAATCATCAATGTCGATAGCCTTACGATTCGCATCTCCGTATGCATGTCAGGGCATCTTCTTCTCCACGATTATTTCTTCCAATAATTTTTATTGCACAAGCTAATAAATCCTCTGAGGTAATTTGTAGGTTTCGTTATGGTTGAAGCCTCTTAGTGGTGCTTCCAGTTTTTCCTTAATTGCTTAGTTGCAGACTTCCCCCTTCCTTATGCTACCTTGTTTTAGTTAGTTTATTTCCCCCATTCTAACACTTTTATTGATTAATTGCAAGGGTTGCATTGCTTATCATTATAGGGATTGTTCATTCTGCCTTTAGAGCCTCCACATATAAATTAGAGGTGGGCTAATGCTATCATGCATGTTCTGTGTGATGAATTGCTCCCTAATCCTTACCTCTAGGTCCATCTTTACTTCCATTATTGTTTTATCCCTTCTTTAGAATATTCTTATATTCCTCTTATTTCAAATAGCGTATATCATATTTCCTAGGGCAATTATTTGACATACATTATCTCCTTTATATATAGAGGGACAACATAATGTCAGTTTGCTCAAGATTTCTAGGTAGCTTATGTTCCTTTCTTCCTAACAACATTTGAGCTGGATGTTGTCCCATATTCTCCTAGAAAAATCATAGCAGAAGAAGAGGTAGTTAGGTGATTCATGTGCTCCATTACAAAGTCTACAATGACTAAGGCATATGAGAAAATTGACTCTATCTAAAGTAGGGAATTTAGACTTAGATAGCAGTCATAATAATGCTAAAATTTTAGGAAGCAATTTCTTTTCCTAGGTAATCTCAGCCTAAGGATGCTTGCTCAAGTGTAACCTTAAAAAGGGCTTTGTAAGAGTTCAAGTCAAATTTCCCTGATTGATTCCCTAACTACAGATAAATGTGTTAAATTTCACTATTAGGATTGTAATTAGGTAGACTATTCCCAAGGTTAGCGACAAATTCCTCCCTCTATATATTATTATGAATAACATAACATACTTCTCCATTTTGGAGAAATTGGGGAGCCAATGGATGTATTACAAAAGAGTTTATTAAAGGTCCTAAAGTATACAAGTTATCAAACCATAGGGAAGTTAGTTTGTCATTCACAATTATACATTTGAAGTTGTTGTAAATAGATCCTCTCGTTTTGAGGGATTGTATCATAAACTATGATATAGTTGAAGTAACATGTTTTTTCCACCAACTTTTACCATTTATAAATTAAGTATTATTCTATTTAACCAAGGTTAGTTAAGATTCTCTAAGCCCCTTATAATCATAAGAGCTTTATCGTAAATCCTTAATGATTAGATACCCAAACCACCAACCTTTTCAGGGATATATACCTCCTACGACTTAGCTTTTGCCATAGCCATTTTACCCTAACTATCCCATGGGAATCTTCTCATCAGTTTGTCAACGTGTTTTATTATTCCCTTATCCAAAAATATATGTGATGACCAATAGGTGGGAAAGGAACTTAGTACTGAAATGATTAATTATATACATTATGCAAGAGTTAAAAACTTAGTTGCAACAATTATTCAACCTCCTTTAAACTCCTTCTAGAAGTGGTATACAATCTTTGTACTACAATTTCTTGGTAAAAATAGGTAGCCCAAGGAATGTGAATGGAGGTTCTTTATAATGCAGCCCTGAAATGTTAGATAGCTAATTTGCAGAAGCTTTGTATCTAGCAAATATAATCAAGTGGCTCTTGTCCTTATTAAGGCTTAGTCTTGAGAGATTTAATATTTTCTAAAGGGGACATTAGTAGCCTTATTGAATTCACTTTTGCCTTACAAAAAAGAAAAATATCATCAATATAACTAAGATTAAACAACTTGAGTTTTTTGCACCTAGAGTGGAAGTTGAAGTTTTGGTCATTCCTAACGTAGAAAGCCATAAGTCTTGTGAGGGTTTCTATACTTAGGATAAATAGATAGGGATAAAGGGGTGTCCTTATCTCAACCTTTTACCGCTTTAAAACACCTTTGTTGAAAGACCACTAGTACACTAAAGAATATATTCTGATAATATTTTTGACTGTTTCAAAGTCACATTTTCAACAACTAGTACACTAAAGGATATTGTAAAGATACGCTGATAGATCCATTCAATGAAGGTCTTAGGGAACTCAAAGCCTTTTAGCATTTGCATAATGAAATTATAAATTATGGAATCAAAAGATTTGTGAAAGTTTATTTTTATTGCGTAAGTTTTAAATTAGTTGCTCCTACTATAACCTTTAAATAGTTCCTGTGCTAGGAGTATGTTGTCCCTTATTAGCCTTCTTTGAACGCAAACTCCTTAAGAATCATTAATAAGGTATACAATGACAAGTTTTAGCTTAGAAGTCAGAATCTTAACAGTAATATTGTAGAGAGAGTTGCAGCATGAAATTGTCTTGTAGTCTAGAACTGTGTTTAGGCTTGGAATTTTTGGTATTAGTGTGATGAAGGTTTTATTTACTTCCATAAGCATTTTCCTATTCTCAAAGAACTCTATAATTGCATCAAATATTATCCTCTTGATCCAAGGCCATAATTTCTAAAACAATAAGTCATTGAGTCCATTCGTCCCAAGAGAGCTATCTGACTTTAAACCTAAAACTACTTCCTCTATCTCCTATTCAGATACAGTTGTTTTATATCTTCTTTGAGAAATGAAATTCTTTAAAAGAGTTGAGGGTGAATTGCATTGCTTATGGGATCCTAGTGTTCCTTTGAAGAAGTTGAACACTTCTAACTAATCTCCTCCTGGTTTAATATTGTTTTGCCATTTCGATTAACCAGGAAGGAGATTTTATTTATATTTTTCCTTGCATTGACAGACTTAAGAAAGAAACTTATGTTTTTGTATCCTTCCTTAATCCACAAAGTTTTGGCTTTTTCCCTCAACAGAGAGGCATGGACTTCTAGCGCTTCATAATAGGTTCTCAAAGCTTCTCTTTCATCTTCCATTAGTGAAATATCACCTTAGTTGAGGTATATTTGGTGTTGTATAGATATCAACTTAGTTTTAGCTTCTTCAATATTCCTATTAATGTCTCTATATCTAGATATATTAAGTACATTCAACTCTTTCACCATTTCTAGCTTCCTTACACAAATGAAGGATCAATATATGTCCACTTCATATGCTAATCCTTTTAAGACAGCTGCTTCAAATCCCTTAATTCCTATAAAAATAGTTGAAGTGAAAAGGCTCTTTTGTGGATAGAGGTGTGAGATTTTGAACAGTGATAGAGCTATAGACTGAGAAGAGTGGATCACCAAAGGAGGCAAAGTTGTTAGGAAAAACCTTCCATCCAATCCTCATTTATAAGGACGTTGTCCAATTTTCTTTAAATATTCCAATTCCTTTGCTGGTTATTGCTTCATGTAAAGAAATTCCTTTCACGACTTAAATCTACTACTTATATATCGTTCACACGGTCTCTTAGGTCAGTGGTATAAGTTTTCAAGCTACTTGTAGCTTTATAAATATAAATAGTACTATTAAAGTTACCCATATTATCCATAGGACAGTGGTGGATGAGTGAATATCACCTAGAACTTTCAATAGGTTTTTCCTTAGATATTTTAGATTAGCACTATATACTAGAGTAAAATAAAATTTAGTACAAGTTTGACTCAAGCTTACCTTAGTATTTATAAGTTGATCAAACATTGTAATGGGAGAGATTTACATCTTACTTGGGCCATAAACCAAAAGGTTTTGTTGATTTTAATTTAATATATTATAATTTTTTATTGAATGAGTGCATTATCTTGGGCATTTTCAATGCATATAAATAAATGCAATGTCTCCACTCCTTCATAATCCTAGAAAATGCAAAGAAGGAAACTTAACAAGTTATCGAAATGAATGAACACAAAACTTTACATGTCTTTTAAATAAAGGAAAAAGGTCCAATTTATCTCCTAAATTTGGTAAAAAGTTAAAGATAACCCTTGTTATTTCTAATATCAGTTTAATGTTTATAAAATAGAGCAATTTGCCCAAAAAAATGCTTACTCCGTCACCTCTTTGTCAAATAAATGTTACCTCCCTACTAAGTTAAGCCACCTAGGAATGCCAAATAAAGTTTGTCGCTATATTAGATAAGGTCAACTATCAATTTATTTTAATAACTCTTATTGAAAAAATCCGATTAGTTTATTAATTAATCAGTTAATTTTTATAAATTAATAAGTTCTTATAAACTAAAATACATAAATTACTTTTTATTTAACAATCTCTTTTTTCAATTAAATTTCAAATTCTTTGAACCTTTGAATCTTACTTCAAAAAAAATTACTTTATTCAATTTTTAGCTGATTTTCTGACAGTTTAATACTAGTTAAACTTTTTAAACCTCTTATATTATTGGTTTAACTTCCAGTCTGATTTTTAAAACATTGATAGATATAGTCGTTTTATCCAGATGACAATGTTTAAGAAAATTTTCAAATGACCCCTATAGGTCACCTTCCTTTAAGCTCTAACCAACATTCATTCCAACTCCCTGATGAAGCATTATCGAGTTAAAGAGTTATCACCTCCTCTTTCAATATTTTTGTTCTTCTTCGCTTCTTGGTAAATGTACCCATGTATCCTCCTCCACTATTTTCATTCTTCTTTACGTAATGCTGACGAAATACATTTGTTCCTTAATCTTCTTATGTAGAGTTGAGTAACATTGTTTTATTTTATTGCTTTGTGATGTATTTTTTTTTCAAGTGTGGTCGGGTCGATCGTGTAGGGCCCGAGCCCAGTCAAAATATCCCATGGGCCGATCGGTCCATCCTTTTTAGATCAGTCTCATATCCAATGGCTACGTCAAGCCCAGGCCCGATCCATACTCCCCTTAGCCCGTCCGCATGTGAG
>JANZLC010000201.1:7601405-7631770 GCA_026413385.1 Erythroxylum gracilipes
TGCTGGCCCCTGACAACACCGATTCCATGGGACGTTGGGAACTTCATTGCTTGGTAGTAAGTGGAGACAACTGCTCTGAGGGCGTTTTGAGTGGCTCGTCCGATTATTGCATTGTACGCCCCTACAAACTTCACAACCAGGAACTCAACATCCCTCACTATCTGACATGGCTTTTGTCCGAATCTTACTTTCAGAAAGACTCGGGCGAACAGGTAGGCGGATGCTCCAATTACCCCTTTGATGGGTCCCTCTACTGGCAGTAGTTGATTTTCTGGTATCTCCATCTGCTTGAAGGCCTCGTAATACAATAGGTCGATCGAGCTGTCTGTATCAATCATCACCCGTTTGACTTCATTACTATCCATGTTCAGATTGACTACTAGTGCGTCATCATGAGGACAACTAACACCGTCCAAATTAGATTCGTCGTATGATATCATCCCATCGTTCTGCTTCTTTTTCTTCGCTGACAAGTCTTCACCGACCTGCCTGGCATACCTCTTTCTTCTTTTAACGGTGGACCTGCTTACTGCATTGCCACCAAATATCATGTTAATGACCCTAACCGGTCGGTCATCCTGCTGTCCAGCATTTCTGTCACCTCTTACCCTGGATTGCCCTCTTGTATCACATCGATCGTCCGTATTCCTGTTCTGCCTTCCTCCAATTTTACTATTATTTTTCCTCCAAAGTCTTTGCCAACCGTCAGGCCAACCGCTCCTACCACCATTCCCTTGATCGGCATTATCTCGATCGGCATTATCTCGAGCGGTATTTTTTTCGTACTTTAGAAATCTACCTAGCTTCCCCTTTGGATAAGGAGTTCAATTTGTCTCTTTAAGTCCCGACAATCTTCCGTGTCATGGATGATATCTCTATGGAATCGGCAATATAATTCAGGGTTCCTCTTCATGGAGGGAGTCGTCATCCTATCGGGTTCTCGGAGGGGTTCTCCATCTGCTCTCATGGCTGCCAATACTTCCGCATATCGCCTGTTGAGTGGGGTGAAGGATTCTTGTCTTTGTCCCTGTCGATCGATCGACTTTTTCCAGCTTGACTGGTCCCTCTGTCGCTTTTGCGAATCATCTACTCTACTGCTCGGCCCACGGTCGTCTGCTCTAGGTTTTGTGTTTTTCAACACTTTTTCGAGCTGGATATACTTGTCCGCCCGATTTCTTATCTCTTGAATAGACTTGAGCTGATCGAGGGCCAATGACTTCTTAAATTCTTCATCCCTTGTATTGCTCATAAGTGCAGCCAATATGGACGAACAGGTAAGGTCAAGGACTTCAACAGCTTCGTTGTTAAACCGGGTGATGAACTCCCGTAAACTCTCGTTCCTTCCTTGAGTCAACTGCATCACCTCCAAGGCAGTCTTTTGTGGCCGCTTACTTGTAGCAAATTGGTTGAGGAACAACATCTTAAAATCCTCAAAGCAAGTTATACAACTTGGAGGTAGACTATTGAACCATCGTCGAGCTCCTTCTTGAAAGGCAGTACAGAACGCCTTACATTGAATTACATCAGGGACGTAATGTAGGTTCATCATCGACTGGAAGTGTTGTAGATAGTCTAAGGGATCGGTCTTTTCAGTATACTTTTCAGGCGTCAGTATTTTGGTACCGACCGCTGGGAGACTATCCAGGATCTCCGGAATGAAAGGAGAGCTATACTGTGTAGACGTTCGGCCCGGGTGGGAATTCATAGCCAGATCTATTCGATCCTCCATGATTTTCTCTAAAGCTTTAGCAGGATGGCTATCGGCCATCACACCAATCTGCAGAGCAGGAGTCTGTTGTTGTTCCGGCTGAGACTGTAAGATCTGGCGAATCAATAGATCAGTTGCTTCCTCTATCTGTCTTCGGGTGAGGGAGGTTTACTGTGGTGCAGGAGGATTTGCGTGTATGGGGTGCTGGAAGTTAGGATGCGAATTGGTCTCAGCGTTGTCCTCCAGGGCTACGCTCTGTTCCTCTTGATCTGGATTCTGAGGTTGCAGTTGATCGGTCGGGTGTGAAGATTGTGTGTGAGAATCGTGATTTGTTGGCAGGAGAGGAACAGGTAGCTGCAAACCCATCCTCTGCATCGCAAGTGCCACGACGGCGGCTATGTCAGGATTGGCTGCTGCCGCCTGACTGATCTGAGTGTTTCTGAACGTGGTACCCTGATGTCGGGTCCCACGGTGAGCGCCAACTGGTTCAGCTTGATTTTGCTGAGGCTGGATGTTGCTACTTGGATCCATGAAGTTGGTAGACTTTGGCTTGGAGATCCATGAAGTTGGCGCACCGGGGGTTGATCGCCGGCAAGCCCCTCCGATGCTTAAGTCAGTCTTTTGGTAATTGATCGCCGAGAGCAGAGAAAAGTAGGGTATCAATATCATACCTGTATCATAACGAAATAGTACCTTATATATGGAATACTGACTAGGTTTAGGTCTTTACATATTTATGAGAGGTTATCATCTGCGAGTGGGTTGTTGATACTTGGGCCTGAGATTGGGCCTAACATGGCCGACCTAACCAGTCTCCAAATAATATTAAACAAAGGCCCGTTCAGCGTTACTCTACAATATCTTATGACAGGTGCTATTAAGAAATGTAAGAGGTTAGGCGACAGCCAAATGATGTTAAGGAGGCAATATTACAATATTTGTTGAATATGACGGCTAGCCTTAATCCTGTTGTCTCTTCCAATAATGTCAACTCCAGACAATTGTCCATGCATTAGCTCTTAAGCAATTTAAAGTTGTTTATCTAAAAAGAAATATGAGGCAATGTTAAACAGATTTTAAAAAGAGCATCAATTATGGACCGTTGTTTTTATAATTTCACAAAAGCAGATTTTAAAAAGAACATCAATTATGGACCGTTGTTTTTATAATTTCATAAAGATCTTGTACGATTTAATGATGTCCGGATTCGTTTCAATAGTAAATAGAAATTGTCTTTTTTCTTTCAGTAGTCCGAAACAATTTTAGAATTAAAAAGAACTAAGATCATGACCATTGGTGTGAAGATCCCTTGGGTGTTTCATCACAATCAACTACATATTAAGATCCCATTGAAGCTTCAATAATTGGAGAACAATTATATGTGATGGGACCAAATATCTGGCAAACATCTCTAAGGAGGTGCTTGGTTAAGAGGTATGTGAATAAAAGAATAGGAATGAAATGAATGATAATGGTTGGTACTTTATTATGATTGATTGAATAGTTTTTTCATACCCCAGTTCTAAGTAATGGTTCATACTTTCCATGTGTGGGAGGAACGAGTTTGATTCCTACCAACACTAATAATTTTTTATTTTTTAATTAAATATAAATAATTAAAATATAATTAAAATATATTTAATTAAAATAAATAAATAAGATAAAATATAATTAATTAATTAAAATCTAATTAATTAATTAAAATAATTAATCAAGATAAAATATAATTAATTAATTAAATTCTAATTAATTAAATAAATTCTAATCAATTAAAATATAATTAATTAAATGATTAATTAAATTCTAATTAATTAATTAAATTCTAATTAATTTAAATATAATTAAGATGTAATTAATTAAATGTAATTAATTAATTAAAATATAATTAATTAATTAGTTAATTACAATTAAATAAAATATTATTTATTAATTACTTAAAATATAACATCATTTGTATTATTAAAGGAATGTAAATTATATTAAACTATGTTACTTGATTTTACTATAGCAATGGAATGGTGAATATTATAACTATGTCGATGAATTGCACAATATTTTGGATAATTAAACTATATTTTAAGGATATTATGTGACTAATGATACGTTGATGCAAAAAAATACTATGTCGATGAATTGCACAATATTTTTCTTCAAGAGCTATTGGAATAAAAAAACCGCAATATACTTGATTTTAAACATTCTGTTATTATAATTAGGGTGCATAAATTAAAAATAATCATTTAAAATTGGTCGGGTCGGTCGTTCAGGGCCCGAGCTCAGTCAAAATATCCCGTGGGCCGATCGGTCCATCCTTCAAAGATCAGTCTCATACCCAATGACTATGTCAAACCCAGGCCCGATCCATGCTCCCCTTAGCCCGTCCGCATGTGAGAGACTCCCATGCACACGTAAAGACCTAAACCTAGTTGTTGTTTCATATATAAGGTATAATTCTACCGTAACAAAGGTACGCAATCATAACCTAGCTTTCTCTGTATTCAGCAGCTTCACCTTCACCAAAAGACTGACTTGAGCATCGGAGGGGCTAATCGAGACACAACCCCCGACGTGCCTTCTTTGTTTTGCAGGGATCTCAACGTCGAAGTCATTACAGAAAACAGTCAACTCATGGATCCAAACGGCAGCGTTCAGTTCCATCAGAATCAGGCAGAACCAAAGTGTCAATGACTTCCTTTATTTGTTCTTACGTTCTTATATTTCTTTGCTTTTGATTTGTTTCATGTCCCTTTCAAGTTTTGTCCTTTTTTTTTACTAACTCAATTTTAACTACTTTTTGTTTACTCAACTTTTTTGGGCCTTCTCTCACTTTTCTTGCTCTCTAAGCTTTCTAGGTTGTATTGGTTTTTTTAGGTTTAAAGGTTTTTGCATTTTGAGATTTTGTTTATCTTTTATTGATATAGATGTAGTTATTAATGTGTCTATTAAATTAAGGTTGAAGTTAAATGTTTTCAAAATGTTAGAGTCTATTTTAAATATTAGAGATTTAAATTGACTATTTTATCATTTAATTTATGAACATATTTAGATAAAGAGGAAATTAAAGATGACATACTGATTCTAGCATATCAATTTTAATTCGAAATTAATGGATCAAACTTGAATTAATCAAATTTTTTGTTTGATTCAAAATTGGAAGGTTAATTTAGCTTGATTTGAACATGTTCGATTCAAGCAAAACGATGTCATTTTAAATCGAATTCTTAGTTTAATTGAACTTTAATTAAGAGTATGATTCAAAGTTTTATTGAAATTTGGATGATGTAAAGTCTAAAGTCTTTTTTTACTTGAGTCTAATTCAAAATTAATTTGGATTTACACATTCCTGGCAGAGATTCCTTTCCAAAAAGAATCGAAGGTGTAATTCTTTCGGATTTAAAAAAAAAACATTTCATGAGAATCCTAAATTCGTGGTTCCGCTCTCATATTCCTATCTTCTTCCATGTAGAGAGGACAAGGAAAAATCAATAATTGGAACAAATAAAATAATAATGAACCATATGTAACGATGGCTACATCTTAACTAAATTCTTAAATCAATAATCCGGTTGTTGAGTATAATAAACATTGTTCTATGTCGCTCAATCCTTTAGTTCTGGATATCAACGAATTTCTCATCTAAAATTGGGTTGTTTTTTCTCTGACATACCTATAAAGAGGAGTGTGCTAACTGGCTCGTCAACTATACTTTTACATTAGGACTCGACCTCACCACTTTTGATATAGTACCCTCTGAATATACTTCTATTTTTGTAGAGGATTTGACAGGAGTTGGCCTCCCTCAAAGTATCGGTAATTTGTTTTATTTTCTTTGTTAAAAAAAAAAAGACTACGAACGCTAAATTCGAGGTGATCTGATTACCGGATTGAAGTCCCAAATACCACAATGGCATTGGCAAGGGGTGACTGCACATGATTCCATGTGCGTCGCTTTTGCAAGAAGCAACCTGTAAGTGCAAATCTAGTCAACTCTAACTCTTGTGAAAGCAGCAATCAGTATAGTTTCCACCTTTCCTACCCTTTGCCTTTTCACGGACTAGATCCTGATCTTCCTTCGTGTAAACTTCAGCTATTTATATTTAAATCTACACACCTTATTAGAGCATAGGTCGCGGCTGTAATTGTGTAATATCTTACAATAAGCTTGAAGTCAGCCTAGGATACACATATCATTCGATTCTCACTAATCACGTCTTTTTAAGTATCTTAACTAACTATTCTTTCTTTTCAATTTATTTCGTTAGGCTCCTTGTGGAGGGGTTCTCTCGCTCTATCTCTCTCTAAAGATTGTCTTTTCAATTTCCTCTCGAGTTCTCAGAGTTTCCTCTCGAGTTCTTTCTATAGCTACTCGTGTTTGCTCATTTACTGTTTCAAGGAGACAAGAGAGGGAATACTCAAACTCAGATCCATGGCGTCGAGGCTTTTGTTCTTTGCATTTCTAGCTTTCTCTTTACCACATTTCGCTGTTTCTCAGGATTCGCCCACTCCGGCCCCTGAAAACGGCTCCACAGACAGCGACAAATCTCCACTTCCCGCGCATGAAGGCGGATCTCCCTCGATTTCGCCTTCCGTATCCCCGCCTGCGCCGCCGCCACCAGATCTTGCTCCTGGATCTTCTCCCACGCCGGCCAATGCGCCACCTAACATTCCAGAAGTTCCGACTCCGGCGCCGTCGGAAGTAAGTGACGCAGATCACAACATAGATGTGGAAGCAGAAAAGGATGAGGGGAGCAAGTCTGAGGGAATGAGCGGCGGGAAGAAAGCGGGGATCGCGATCGGAGTACTTGCGGCGGCTGCTGCAGTTGGATTAGCAGGAGTTGTGTGCAAGAAGAGGCGGCAGAATCAGAGAAGAGCTCGGTACGCCGACGCTGTGAGGAGTGAGCTTCTTTGATGGAATCAGCGTTAGTGGTGACTCGGAAACTTAAAAGCACTAGGCGGTTTATCGATTCTTTATATAAAATCATATTCTAATTTTTCCTGTTTCTGAGTGATTGATGGTATACAGTTTAAAGTTATTGGTTACGTTCATTCATTGTTCATCATTACCCTAGAATTTATGAGTTAAATGTTGATGATAATATTGATAGTTAATCTGCTTGTCTATTGTTATGAAGTATATAACGTATGCATAATATTATACAACATTACATGTAAATAATATAACTTCCACCTAAGTTCCCTTGAATGGAGCACCAAGGGCAAGGGTCGAACGGACCTATTATCACAACTTCCTCCAATAGTATTCTCGCTATATTGGTATATGATACATCACCGTATTGGATAATAACCGGAATTTGAGAGCTGAGAAGTTCCTTTAAGAGGACAGACACACAAAAAATACAAGAATGAAGAATGATGCATTTGATGCTAATCCAACTTCCTATAAATGCATCAAGCAGGACAAGAGCTTACATATACGATGAAATCATACAAGATATTGCCACACCACAAGGTGCGTTTCTGGACTTTGGGAACTTTACATGTACAAAGCGAATGATGATTGACAGTGATCTAATTTCTGCTGCCACATAATCGCTTTCCTACTAGTTGTTTGTTCTTACTCTTCTGCAGAAGCAGTAGGATCCACCCATCGTCCATTATCTTTAATTAGCTGGATCAAGGCATCAGTTGCCTGCTCCATGTCGATCCCACGCTTCACCACAGTCTAGAATGTATCAAACGTCCCATCAGTTTCACATACAATCTAAACGCAAACTAACATGCAATAGTGTTCCAGAAGAAAAAATAGCACAAATTCTATGAATATGTATATCATTTGTGCAAATCTTCCGCACTGACTTTGAACATCTCCTACTTGTGGTGCATTAAACATTTGTATGCAAATTTTGGTACATTTGAAGATAGACATGAATGTATGTGGGTATTCATTGCTAAAGGAAAGAATGCAATACCTGTCCGACATAAAGGTCAATCTTTCCAGGAGCACCACCAACATAACCAAAATCGGCATCGGCCATTTCACCAGGACCATTGACAATGCAACCCATGATCGCAATCTAAAGAACATGGAAGAGTTAATTATTGTTCTTAATCTGAACAATATAATAGGAAGCCAAATAAAGGATTTATACTAACCGAAACACCCGGCAAGTGTGCCGTCTTCTCTCGTATTTGTGCGCTTACGTCTTGAAGGTCAAACAAAGTTCTACCACAGGATGGGCACGACACATATTCCTGTGGATGAGATTTTTAGTAATTAAAGAAGTCATGATATCTCATTCTTCAAGTACACCCAGTTTGCTGCTAAAATAAACGCTATAGCCCCTACCGTTTTTGTATTTCTCATTCTGCAACCTTGCAGTAAGTTGAATGATGTATTCCTGAGGAAATCGAAATCCTGATCTGGGGCTTCTACAAATATACCATCTCCAAGACCATCTACTAAAAGTGCCCCAGCATTTGTACCAGCACCAATTACCAAGTCATCCCTGCAAATGCAAAAACACGTTTCAAGTCAAAACCACGTAATTGTTGTTTGTTAATAGAAGATATTAAGAAGTTTTGTGATTACCTGTGAGTCCCACTTGGAAACTGGATATGGTGAATTACAGGGAAATCCAGACCATTGTCACCTAAATACTCGAACAACCTATAGTGAGCATAAAATTCAAACTGTCAAACTCGACCAGAGGTCAATAATGCTTATATACATTTGGCATATATTTGAAACGAAATATGTAGGACTGTGAGACAGAAAAAATCCTAAAGCAGAAATTTTTGGTACACCAAATGATTTAATGGGCACATCCTAGCCTCCAGTCAATGGTTTTCCCAAGCATCTTGCATGACACTCTTGACAAATATGGCCAACAGGAAAGAGTTATAAGCAAAAGGGTGGTTAAAACTATCCAAAGCTCTCTCTCCCTCATTCTCTCTACAACCGAGAGTCCAAGTACACATGCTTATATTCATGGAAAAGTGTGGTGTTTTGTATGTGTCTTTGAGGCTAATGTAATCCTGTTTACTGCGCTAATGTAAATGCATGAGAAGAAAGGTTTTTATAAAATTCTGAGCATCATTACCTCCTTCCCGCTTGCACTCTACCATTTTTATCTTCTGTAACTGGCAGGTTATGGAGAAGCATTGTGACATCAATGTTCTTGAGGATCTCCAGTTCTTCAAAGGGCTCATCCCCACGTACAGACACAACCAAGCGGGTACCTGAGAGGTAATTTCACAATGTCATATGTATATCCAAAAGTTGAAACTAAAGCTGAAGAAAACCAAAATGAGACACTGATTGATAATTTAATAGTCTGAGAAATTGTGTGAAGCTTCACCTTCTGGCAAAAGTTTGTGAGCTCCAGTTGATAACTCCTTCAGATTTACAAGAACCATGGCATTGGGCAAGGGCTTTGTTAGCTGCTCTGACAAAGGGACTATTACTCCCATACTGATATCTATAAGCCTTTTGAGAGCCAGGCGCTGGTATGTTAAGAAATGTTGTATCAGAACCATTCTGAATCTTATTTGAAATATTCATAAGATGAGTTTGTTTAATCATAAGCTTGGGCACAGTTAGTTAAAGAGGCTTGTTTCTTTTTCTGTAGAACGAGATAAATGAAGATAGAGTTGGGATTTTACAGCATCGCTGTTATCTACTGGTGGAAGCTCCCTCAGCGTGATAGAATCTACTGTTGCCAAATCCTAAATAGGGAGACTTGTGTAAGTGAAAAAAGAGAGAACAAGTATATCTCATAACACCACTTAAAAATTTAATAGTGACACGGACCTTGAAGGGCATCCCAACAACAAGCTTTGCTGCAAGTGACTTGTAGAGAAGCTCTGGTGCCTGGAAGAGAGAAAAATGATTGATGAAGCGATTAATCTCAATGTACCTCCCCTAAGGAGACTGAAGAGAGCTGAAAGGGGAAGAGGTCAATGGTACCTTTAGTTGATCTAGAGATACTGACATGAGAACAGAGCCATCACGGTGCAGGACACCTCTATAATCTACCTCCTCACCCTGTAAATCAAGAAAGATTTTGACTTTCCAAAGTGCATATTGCAAAGCCTGAATAGAGGAATTAGGCGACAAATGCTATGAAAAATTTCAGTGATAACCTCCTTTTGGACTGGCAGTTGGCCAGATCGGCGTTGGAAATCAAAATAGTGTCTGTGCTTTTCTTCAAATGGTGCCTGGCGCAGAAAAGTTAATCAAGAGCTAAGCAACAGGATCTAGTAGAGCATGGTGCAGTACCCAAGCAAGTTAACACAGCAAAACACAATAGAGAAGCATACCACTCCCTTCTGAAATTCTGATGCTTTCATGCCAAGGTTCGCCAACCTTCTGCAAGGATCTATCTCCAGCTCTGGTGGTTCTGTAAGTGAGACTCTGATTGTATCACCCAAACCATCCTGCACATGCAACAAAATTCTTGATTTTACAATGAAGAGATACATCAATGCCCTCGGAGACTTTATATTAACCATACATAAAGAACACAGATAGAACCAAGAACAGACATTTATGAACGCAGTTAAGAAATCATGAAGAGACAAATTTCAGTCTCACTCTCAGCAATGTCTCGCACAGTTTCTCCTTAAAATCGATTACAAAATGAACTTGAGCAAAATCATGCATGTAGTTCCAATGCAATAGGGACTTTTAAAAATTAAAGTGTCACAACCTAATGCACTATGCTGCCAAAAGGACGTATGTTCAAGCCTATATATCTGTTACATGCATATTATTGAAAGGAGAAATTCCCTCCTTTAAGATCCCATTCTGGTAATCATAATTGTTCTCTTCACTATGATAATCTAAGCCGTTACTCATGTCCAGTATAATTGACACTATAATGATACCTGAAGAAGAGTCCCAATGCCGATTGCAGATTTCATCCGGCCATCTTCACCTTCTCCAGCTTCAGTGACACCTAAGTGCAATGGATAATCCCAACCCTGAGCGTACATTTCTGCTACAAGCAGACGGTATGCCTGAACCATCACAACCGGGTTGCTTGCTTTCATTGAAAAGACAAAATTATGGAAATCCAACTTGCGGCAGATCCTTGCAAACTCAAATGCAGATTCAACCTATTTGATAGAAGCAAATTGCGTTGATGCCTCTAAGTCTTAACAGTAGAAAAACAAATTTTAATTTTTCAGTAGTATGAAAGAAAATAGCTCTTTACCATTCCCCTAGGAGAATCTCCATAATAGCTCATTATACGATCTGAAAGACTCCCATGGTTTGTCCCTATACGCATTGCCCTTCCATATTTCTTACATTTCTCAACCAATGGTGTAAAAACCTGGTGAAATGAACACCACGAGGTTGAGCTTAAAACACCGAAGAAGCTAAATTAGGTAGAGCTTAAAAGACTTTGCAAAGGGCCATGAGGTAGAAAAGTAATTTGACCTGCTCAATATGCTCAAGCTCTTTCTGATAGTCATATTCAGTGTACTCTAACTTCTCAAACTGTGCCCGCCTATCAGCTGCAATGAACGCCATGGTGAACCAGTAGAGTTGTTTAATTATCTAAAATTGGTGCAAACAGGGACAAATCTGTACCAAAATTTCCCGGATTGACACGAATTTTGTCAAAGCACTCAGCCACTCTCAAAGCAACAGAAGGAGCGAAGTGGATGTCAGCAACCAGAGGTATATTGTAACTGCACAAATAAGATATCAGTTTGATAGTTGATCAGCATGCCAATCAAGCAACCCAAGTTAAACCAGACTTACTTTTGCTGCACAAGAGAGTTTTTAATTTCAAAACACGCATCTGCTTCTCTCTTCCCTTGGACTGTTATCCGAACAATATCTGCTCCCTTGTCCGCTATTCTCATTACCTACCAAAAGTAAGGCAGTTAATTTGATGGAACAGAGAGTAAAATTGAAATAAACCCATATAGATTATCAATGCAAACTTGAAGTTCTCTATCAACACACAAATTTGACTCTCTACTTGGATATAAATCTCAAGGAGTAAATCTTTAAAAGTCTAGGTGTTTTTTTTTCAAAACATGACTGTGAACTCGAGCAGTCGTATTTCAAGCCTTTGACTCTTGTCTGAAGGTAATTTTATTATCCTCGGCCCAGAGAGTCAAGAGAAAGATGTAGAGACATGAAAAAGGAATAAACAAGTAACACCACATGATGATCCTGACAGAATTTTGGGTCACAATGACCTTTGTGATTGTCTCTTCCGCAGCTTGGATATAAGAATTGGAAAGGAAAGAAGTGATAAAAACCTGTTCAACCGTTCCAGCGACATCCTTAGTATCACTTGTTGTCATAGTCTGAATTCTGATTGGATGCTCACTACCAAGAGGCACATTTCCCACCATGACAGTTCTCGTCTTCCTCCTGACTGTCTTATGAACAGATTCACAGTACTTTTGTCTGGGAACTACATGGAAATAAACAATGATTAAGCACAAGAATTAAAGTACAAAAGAAAGGTGATTACCAGCCAAGACCTCTAAATATTAAATCCTTTGCAATCAGATAAGAACACCAACTAGCAAGCTCAAGCAACTACATTTTTTTTCAGGTCAACGGGCTCATTCAAGAAAGCAAAAGACTTCAAATCAATACTTACCTAATAAACGGCTTCCCTCTGAGGCTGGCTCAAGCTCAACGGTTGAGTTGCGAATCATGGAAACTCTTTTGCGACCACACTTCATCCTCTTCAAGTCACAAACTCTGACGAAATCCAAGTTTTTGGCAAACCCCAAGCTCGTGTCCCTGCTCTTGAGACCCGTAAACGATGTGGGTACAGCTCCAGTTGCCATTTCGACCAAGAATCACCCTCACCTACTTATTTCCACGATCACATTACAAACAATATCCAGATCAATAAAAAGGTACCAGAACTAAAAGTAGCATAAATTTTGAATCTTTGCAACATTCTTTCAATCCAGACTATGATTATGCAAACAAACAAAAGCACCAAGAGGGATTTTGTAATGAGAAAACAAATTATCTAGCTACCAGGCTCTCTTCTCTTCTTCTTCAAAAGAAAAAATGAACAATCTTCTTTACTCGAATCCCACACACTTGGAGAACAGAGTAGATAAAATGGTTCTAATATCAATCAACAACTATAGGATTGAAGCCAAGAACTCCTCAAGTAAATTCAGAAAAATAAGAGCTCCTTGATTATTGTTACCTCAAGAGAAACAAAAAGACAGGAACTTTACAGACAGTTGAAGTATAGAGAGGGAGGATCAAGATAAGAGAAAAGGAGTTAGAAATGAGAGAGGTGGTCGTCCTGGCTCTGGGCGAGGATTTGGAAGCCAAAGGAATGTATATCTATGAAAACAACGGGAAGTGGCACCATACGCCAACAACCATGTCTGAGTGTGAGCATCCTTTTGTACGGTTAATCCATGCAAATTTACCCTTTAATTTTCTAAAAATAAATTATTTTTCTGATATATACGGAAGAAATTTCCTCTTAACAAGGGCTAAAATGAAAAAGAAAGAAACATAAAGATCAGAGAAGTCAAGAAGAGGCAGCCACAAAATTTTAGGAATCTTTTAAGGATTACCATATAAGTACTATTAATTAGTATATTCCATTGCAAGGAGGGGGCGTGGCGGGAACACTCCTACCCTAACATAAGGAATTAAGATATATCATTGCCATATCTGTATTTTCTTATTAGTTAAATAAGTCTCGCCTGGCTGCTAGTCAACAAAATACAACCCCCATTTATTATAATGTTTATACACTTTGACTTTTAAAATTTTCAATTTTAAGAATAGATTACAAATTAATGTTTTAAAAATCGACGTGATGATTCAAGGGTTAATAGTTCAATCGAAATTACATCGTGATCGAATCGATGACTAATAAATATGTAAATTTTATTTTATATATTATATATATAAGATAATTTTTAAACATACTATTTAATTATTTATCTAATTGTAAACTTAACTTAAATGTTCAAACTTTAAAACATACAAAAAAAATTTTAAGTTCATCAACACAACACAGAATAAGATAACAAAACTCACTAGTTATATTTCATCAAAAAGATAAAAAAAAGTTACTAATCATAATATTTATTCAAATTGAAATCATCAAAATCAAGACATTTTAAATGAATCGATCGGTTCTTTCTTTCACCGATTCAGAAGTTTTTACCGATCCAATCATAAAATGAACGGGCCAATCACTCATAAAAATAAGGACTAAATCAGACCGTTCTATACTCCAAATCACCGATTTGATCGATCGGTTTGATCGAATTTTCAAAACACTTAGTACAAACACACACATGTTCGTTTCAATTAACACGAATCTTATGGATTAAAAAAGTCAAATTTAACGTATTTAATATTAAAGGTTTTCCGTTTTACGAGGGTTCAGAGAGACTCGTAACATTTAGTTGTACATGGGATGGGATGGAATAGTCAATCTTGTCCATGACATTCATGTTCGACGTCGGCAGGACGCAATGACTTGTTTCATTAGCAGTTTAATTGACGGTCAAATTACTTGTTTTCATTATTCTGATACTATATCTTATTTTATTTTATGATAAGAACTGAATCCTTTCAATTATTTGATGGCTGGAGGATTTCGCCGGTCTTGTCAAATGTCAAATCTTTAAATTACCAAATCATTAATTTACTTGCATCTAGTGTGCTGTGTATTGTCATAAAATTGCCATCTCACCCACCATTGTGGTACATCATTTCCATCTTAAAAACGTTTTTGGCCTGGAAATGTCATATGGAAACAAAGTAGCCTAGCAGGTTACAAACTGTGCTTTCTTTGACAAATGAAATGTTTAGTGTGTGTATATATATATTCCCGTTAATGGTGATTCTTGGAATAGATAGATTATTATGGAATTCAGAAGACCAGCAACCTTGCAATTCTTTTTTTCATCTTCCCAAAAAGCCAGCTGTCTTATTGACTAACTCGGTATAGTCCCCCGATGATTAATTATAACAAATTTGCAGCAGCAGCAGCAGCAGTAAACATGAAATCAACAATGGACTACCTTATCACTTTCAGCAATCAAAATCTACCAACATCAGGAAGTCTAATAATGTTTGCTATGCAAAACTTAATTCCAAAAAGAGGTACATAACATTGATTTCCACGTACAAGGACAAGCGTATTCTCAATAAAAAACTAGTTTGGAGATACGAAGCTGGGAAGCTTTACTAGTGTATTTCTCCTTGCAAGCTACACCAGTCTCTTCTTTGGTTAGGCTTCATGATATACTATGGCTAATAGCAACCCTAGCAAGAGAAGAAGGTCCTAGTTCAAGAAAAGCAATACCATCAAACAGAAACCAGTTTGTGCTAATGAATGATGTAAGTAGTTCTTTAAGAAGTTCATACAGACAACTTCTTGCTCCTTTTAAAGAAACGGTTCTGGGGACGACATGGGGCTTTCCTTGGACTTCTTGCCCCATACATCCTGCCGATTACAGTAAAATAGTAAATACTTCCAAGAATATACAACTGGAGATATTTAAATCCAAGTAAACCTTGAGATAGCTGAAGTTATATTGAAGCTGGACCAAGTACAATTGATTTGCAGAAATAGTTCTGCTCATTCCTATCCATAACCTGTTCACATCAATGTTGAGTGACATCCCTTCGTTCAGAATATACTTTTCAAGTCACCATCCTTTCCTCAACTAGAGAATGTTTTTCAAGGATGATTACGGTCTCTTCCATTGCACTGGATAGAAGTGAAAACAGGCAAATAGAAGGGCAAAAGCAATTAGACGGCAGAGAAGTTGCGACAAAGTACATATGTCTACACCACTAACAACAATTGACACAGCAAATATAGTACAAAGCTTATCACTCAAATGAACATCAGGTGTTAAAATTTGATAATATCCTTCACAAATGAGAAATTCAGATTAGCTTGGAGTGAATATTTTAAAATGGATAATTGAGGATAAGGAAAATGGTTTCCTTGATTTTAATTTAAACAAAGTACACTTTTGAATAAATACAGAGTGAAGAAGAAAGAAAATATACCAATCTTATTGAAATAAGTTAGGTACTCGCTCAGATTTCTTAAACCACAGAATACATATGGACGTTCAGCATAGAAACATAACAAAAGCACCATTGCTATCACAACTGAAGTTCACATGATTTTAAATCTCCCAAATAAGATGCTCAAAATAACTTCCAAACTAACATATTTACAAATTATCAGCTAGCAATAATTTTTTCATCTCCTAATCATTAACTAAAATTACAACCATTTCATAAATTTCAACATATAGGCACTGAATCCACACAGCAATGGAAGAATGCTTGGAAATTTACCTCCCCGTCCTAAGAATCTTGTAATTTCCAAGCTTAGTGAGGTCTACTACTGTCGATCCAGCACGACCAGATGGAAGCACACCTCCATCATAGACATGAGCACAATGTTTCCAGAGATTTTGAAAATCCTTGACGGAGACACTACTTGGCTGGCCACTAAGATTTGCACTTGTAAGGGCCACTGCTCTTCCCAAACCGCGAGCAATTGCCCGAATAAAGTTACAATCAGGGACTCGAACACCTATGCTATCCAGTCCTGGGTTCAAGGACTTCTCAAGTTCACTGCACTCGCCTGAAAAATATTCAACCACTAGCTTAAATTACAAAAACATTTGAGCCAAATCCACTGCTCACTGGAGTAGCAGATCTGCAGTTACATTTTTTATTACAGTTTTATTTTCATCTACAAGGGTAGAAGACACAAAAAAGAGCGCTACAAACCTCGCCTCAATACAACAGTTACAGGTCCTGGAAGTAGAGAATCAAGTAGGCCATGAGGCAGATAGTCAGTGACAGCAAAACGTTTTATTTCCATTGCATCTCCAACACAGATTGCAAGAGGACTTGTATGCTGGCGTCCTTTGATCTCATAAATACTATGAACTGCTTCCAAAGTACTGACATGATAAAAAAGGATGACGAATCTGTAAATTCACAAAATTATATTCAAAATTCCACTAATTATGACAGATAGTCAAATCTAGCTAATGAAAAAAAGGAGATGTGTATTTTTTTCTCAAGTATTTTCACTAATCACTATTTAGCCCAACTATGTAATGAAAAAACGAAAAGGTATCATCCACAATTTTCTTTGACATGATTGCAAAACATGGCCTATGTTGATGAGATGCCAAGTTTTAATGAAAGGGATGCTTTCTTCTAGTAATCATAAGTTGCACAAGTAGGATTCATTAATTTATTAAGCATAGTACAACCAACTAAACTTCTTCAAATGTAAGAACTCAATCATGACATTAACCTCACGGCAACATGAATAAAGTGGGAGCACTCCATTACTAACAATTGCAGTATAATATTAGAGATCGACCTACAAGCCAAAATGTTTGGTGTCACTTTTAGTATGGTATCTATTTGAACTGTTAGATATGTCTCTTGTTCTAATAAAGCATTCAAAGCAAGACGAAAAAGGAGGGAAATAATTATGGTTTCTATTGACAGACAATGAAGTTAAAATGGTATACCAAGCATCACAAGCAAATCCATAGAGCGTATCTGTAGGAACTGCAATGACCTTCCCAGCTCTGAGATCTTCAACTGCCTCATCAACATATCTTTCTGTTGCTGGCCGAACAACACTCAAGCTGTTCTCGACAACAAAATCACACTTCTCCAAAGTCCAAGCCATTTTCCTTGTGCACCCAGCTTTAAAGCTCGTGCTCAGTCTTAAAGATTGTACAAATCCAATACTAGGAGTAACTGAAACAATCGATTCAACGAACTGCCAGTGAGATTCATCCCCAAAAGCACAACCAGAAAAAGTGAAAGCATAATGACGGAGCACTGCGCAATTCGGGCTGGACATTACAACAGAAATAATGACACCATTCACTCCCAGAAATTTAGGAAGATGTGAGATGAGTCACTGAACAATAACTGAAGAAAAGCGCACACAAAAAAAAAAAAAGGAAAACCCAATTGAAACCACAGGGAATCGCTCTCTTTAACGTGATATTAACGCAAAAAGCATGCAACTTTAAAGCTTTTAATAGAGTTTTGTCACAAAAATGAAATAGAAAAATGAGTACGAGTTAGAGAGAAGAGAGACCAACGAACTGGGGATTAGAGACGACCTCGAGCGAGTAGCGGGAACTTGTGGGCAATATTAGCAGCGAGGTTCATGCTATTCACCAACATCTCCGTAAGTAGTTGTTGGGCTGAGTTTAGGCTTTTTTTCCTATCTCTGTCGTCCACTCGCTCTAAGCTGCTTCTTCACCCACCGCCTAAAGGTACAAAAGCCCAGTTGCCCTCGTTCAGGCCATTACTTGTCCAAAACTAAAGTAGTTGTCAGCGTGTTCTTGTTCTGTTTTTAAGACTCGGTACCAACTGTTGTCTGTTCGGCCTTGGACAAAAGTTTATCCCTTAAAATCACCTATTTCATTTTTGCTATTCCTACTCTCCACATAAATATTTATTTAAGTCCGTCTGCAACTTAGACTTCCTAACACTTATTCCAAACTGCAAATTTTGTCAGAGACCCGAGTCGATTGGCCCGAGTTCCGATTGTCCAGTCCAAAGCACTTAATTGTATGAAATCCAAGGTTTAGGACTCATAAAAGATGTTAAATATTGTGTAATCCCAAATCTCAATTTCCTCTTTCTTTTAAACAGGGATGTCATTTTGATCCGTCTAATTTTGATCAGAGTTAACCGGGCCATAAGTAGGTCATGAGCCAAAGTGATCAGTTAGACTGAAGTCCGGGCCATAAGTAGGTCATGAGCCAAAGTGATCAGTTAGACTGAAGTTGGATCGAGCGCGAGCCGGCTCGGCCTATCACTTAACCATTACTTAAAAAACGGTCATTTTTCACCTTTTCTAAAATATATAAGATGGACTAAGTTGACTCGGCCCTCTCATAACCCGTCGAGTCATGGACCAAACTACAAATCGATCAGCCCGTGATTGGGCCAAGCCACAAGCCGACCTATCCCAACCTGTCAGGGCCAAGAGCAACCCGAACTTAACCCAGCCTATTAACATTCCTACTGTTAAGCTCCTTTCCTGGTACTAAGAAAACTGGAAAAAAGAACTAAATTAGTAATAGTAGTTCACCAACACGGCAATCTCTTACAAGTTCAGCAATCACTTGTGATTATACTTGTGAAACTTCATACATGTTAAACAAATAAAACCATGCAATTTTTAAATTCAATTAAAAGACGAGGAAAATGAAGATTATTATTTCCCATAACCAATTCCAAGCCTGTTGTTTCAATCCAATCCAGTAGTCACCTTAGTGATTAATAATACAATTACAATACTCTTTTCAGGAAACATCAATCACCCTGCTGGTGTGAGTTACAACCTATTGAATTGAAAGCTTTACCAGTGTTTCTGGCTAAGAGAACAAAAGATGCTCCTATCTTGGCTTATATTACAACACAAACTTCTATGGATTCAGGAGGTCATAATTTAATCCGGAACACTTTATATTGAAGGAAGACATAATTAAGTATCTGGATCTTCAGTTTCACTTCTATGGACCTATTAGGTTTGGATTTGTTGTTCTTGGAAACTGCCCTGGTGCTGGCATTGCAAGGGAACTGTGCTGTTCTGATCGAGCATTCCATCTCCTCTTCCATCTCAAGAGCTCGACAAGTATAGAACTACCACTCATCGCTACACCAAAGCCCGCAAATGTAGCAAGAAGAATGGATAGAACTGCCTGTACCCCGACCTATGGTATCATAAACAACAAATGTTGAATGGTTTACTATTAGGAGAAGCATACAATGTCCAAAGTAAAGAATGTTAGAGCATTCCAATGATCTCAAGCACGTCCAAACTTAAGATGCTGAAAATGATTACTGAATTTTTTAACGTAAAAATTTTAAAATATCGAGAAATATATACATCGGTCCTGAAATTATATACATCGACACATATGCATAATGCAGATAAATAAATACCAAATACACCTTCTGCATGGAGTCTCTCTCTCTCTCTCTCTCTCCATTTTCCTTTTAGAGTACATAAGGCTAAATATGCTTACCAAAGAGTAAAAGATATGTGCAAAGAGAACCACCAAAGCAAACTGAACTGAAGCATAAACCCAAACAAATCTTCTCTTCACTGCATGCAAAATCTCAATATTAGTAATCCATAAGCAATAGACTTGCCTCAGCATCTAATTGTTCGTCACGACATTGTTATTTCAAAGTCTTCCCACTCCCTAGATTGTCTAAAGCCCTGTGTAATAATGTGTGAGCATGTTGGCATATAGTTAAGTATTGAACGGACTAGCAAACCAAAATCTGCAGTGCGTCACTTGTTTTTCAATTCAAGAAGCCTCAAGAAGTACGACCACTACAGGATATCATATAACATATAAATTTATGTTAGAGGGTAAGGCCAATATACCCATGGTTGATGAGATCATCGATGACAAGAGCCCCAGTACACAAGAAAATGGAAGAGATATAGCAATTGCACTAGTACCCATTCTTGTAACCTACACATAAGAAATTGGATAAGGAAGTATAATTTCAAGTTTATAAATCTTAATGTGGAGAAGTTTATCTTACCAAGAGCTGTTCAAGAAAGCAAAAGTACGCTAGCATGCTAACGATCACAAGGACAGGAACTTCCTGCCAAACCCTGATTAGAAGGTTAACTAGTAAGTCACCGGTACACGAAGTGATACTAGATGTAAATTTTTTAGTTGAAATTTCAATCCTAAAACAAGCTAGAATAGAAGCTGCTATTTCATGATCATGATTTCATTTTGCACCAACATAGCCTCAAGTGAAACATAATTTCACCTCTTAAGCATTAAGTATTACAAATACTTGCCTATATCCGTTGATTTCTTCCTGCTGATTTCTTCTTCCTCCATTTGTACGAGCAAATGCACTTTGGACTCGCAACAGAGTAACAGGGAGGTTTTGAACCTCTTGCTTGCACACATCACAGGTCTTATTGCCTTTAATACTAAACCATTTCACAGCACATTCTCGATGGGCCAGAGCAAGTTCACCTTTGCAGCTACACTCCATCTTGAGGGTCTCACCTCCTTCACACAGTTCAACAAAACAAATTCTACAAACAGCATCTTCTTCAGGAATGTCTTCACCATCATCATCATTGGTTTCTGAACCACAGGACTACAATAAGACATTGGCTGGTAACTACAAGTAAAACACTTCAAACTTGTCGAGGAGAAAATTAAAAACACAGATGCACAGGAAGCCAATACCAACTGATCAATGACAATTGACAAGAATTCATAAGTGACAATGCATTGAATTTAAAAAGTTTCAGACACACACATAAGCAACTTATGTAAACAGTTGTCCCAAAAAACTCAATGACAATACCATCATCAACACTTGGGGATGCGTGACTTATGATCTCTCCATCTTTCACTCGAGGAGTTGATGGCACAACGCGGAAAAAGGAGTCCATCCTCTTCATGCTTCTTTCTTTGTTTCGAACAGGAACTGATAGTGAGCGACGTATCTTCCATTGGCCATCTTTTCTCTGAAAAAGTAAACATCAATTTAGAGCAATCAAAGCTAAATTAAAACCTACTAAGCATGCAAATAAGAGGAACTATAGCATTGGCCTGATCACTGTATTTTGACCTATTTAAGAGTAGTAATATACCATACATTTTTTCAAAAAATATGCAGAGTGATTCTTGTTTTCATGTTAGCAATTGAATGATTCCACAACATCAAATTGGTCATATAATATACAAAAACGTACATTTGGATTGTTTGCACCAGCAAGGAGTCCTCCACGTACAGAATCGGGATTAGAATTTGCTATTGGAGTCACAGGCAATGATGATGTCCTCTTCATCCTAGGAGTGAATATCTTTGAAAGTGACAACGATCTTGATATCGAAGGCTTCTCTTGTGACAAAGTAGATGAAGCATCTGGACTTGAATTAGCACCCTTCTCAACATCCAAGGTAGAAATTCGAGACTTGAAACTTAGTTTTGGTAAGAGACTTCTTAAAGAAGCTATGCCTCTAGTTGAGGAAGGGCCTGGAGAGCCATTTGCTCTGGCATCATTAGAACTAGGTGTCAATAGGAAATTTACTTTCCTGGGAGTTGGAGTAAGTGTCGGCGGCATCTTTATCATGACTGAATCCTCTAATGAGTTCACTGTTTTTGAAGGTATCTCCAAAAATAGATTTCTCCGCTTCCAATGTTGAACATGATTTGTTTCTTCAACTATTCCCGTTGGTTCTTCAACCTGTGTCTAAATTGAGATAGAGTATGAAATAAGTTTACAGCTGCAAAACAAAAATCCGAAGTAGAGTAGCCAAAAAGCCTAAGTTATGCTCAAACCTTTCACTGATTTAAAGAACAGAATTATATGCCCCAAGAATATTAAAAAGGAGAAAGATGGAAAAGAAAGAATGGAAGGAAATGAACACAAGTTGCATCCATATCTTCTCGCAACTTGTATTAGCACACAAATATAGTACAGAATAAGAAATAATAGCTTGATACTCATTGGGAGAAAAATGATATCACTGGAATGCCAAGTAATTAGATATGTCCTAGGACACAATTAAGAACTGTGTGCATATAGGAAGACTCTCAATAAACGACATAGAAAGAAGGAACTATAAAAATTATACTCAAATTGAAGTTCAAGTAGGCTGAAATTCCTAAGATTTTCAACACAGAACAGTTTGCAGTGGAGGTTGACATTACAGTGACTATGCACTTGCCCCCACATATTTCTCATACATGAAGGAGATACAAAATTACTTTTAGAACAACTACCGAGTCACTTTTATAAGTGAATCCACTCAAAATGATTAGAGAAAATAATAAAAGAATTTCTTAATTTCTAATTAGTACTGTTGTCATAGAAAATGCTGATGTTTAGAAGTTCAATCATGTTTACGAATTTTTCACGAATTAGATTCGATTTATAGCTCCTAACACTTATTTTATCACAGAGTTGAGAATATAACTTTCTTAAAACAATTTCTTATAAATCAAACCAGAACACATTATCCATGAGACAAATTGCGGGTAGGGACACGCAAAATCTGC
This sequence comes from Erythroxylum gracilipes, assembly GCA_026413385.1. Taxonomy (NCBI): domain Eukaryota; kingdom Viridiplantae; phylum Streptophyta; class Magnoliopsida; order Malpighiales; family Erythroxylaceae; genus Erythroxylum; species Erythroxylum gracilipes. The sequence continues at coordinate 7,624,175 of JANZLC010000201.1, forward strand.
AATTCTTTGGTCATGCACACAGGTTTGAATGCAGAAGTATCATGGTAATTGGAGGAGGACAAAAGAACATGCGATTAAAAACGAAATTGTTTGTCTTTCTTCTAGCTTCCCACTGAAATTTGTCCCCTTCGTATTTAAACAAACTAAATACGTATTCCAGCTTTTCAAACAGAGTGAGTTTGCCAAATAATGTTTCGCTGCTAGAATGGAATTGAGCCCTAATTCTGATCCCTGGAAAAACCAAGATCAGACAGTTTCCTAGTCGCATCACCGTTCAAATTTAGAACAAAAAAAGTATAAAATTCCATAAAATACACCGGATTCATTTAGTGATGCAGGAAGTGAAAAAGGAAAAGCTAAACAAAAGGCCACCAACTAAAAATACAACACCAGAAAACCAGCCCTTTATATCTCTGAATGAACATAAAGAGCAGAACTTTCACAAGGATAATGAAAACCCATCAAAGACTCATGATCCACGTCTTATCAGAAGAAGAAAAAGAAGCTTATGCGAATGAAAAAGATCAGAACAAAGAAAGCCAAAAAGTTAAAAGAAGGAAACACATACTCTGGTTTGGCTGGAACCTGCATCGTGCAGTGGTTCGATGACAAGCTTCTCCTGAGCTGCCATTCTATCACCCAACTAAAACAACCAAATTAATAAACAGAAAAGGAGAAAAGAAGAGATGGAGGAGTCAAGAAATCGCGATGGAGTTGTATGGTGTGTGGGGTTAGAGAAGAGGACGAGAATAAGGAAAAGGGCGATGGATTCTTCTTGTAGTTGAATGCAGATGAGTGAGAAGCATTCATTTCCTCTCTTTCATTTATGACAAAAGGTGGTGAGGGGTGTGGCCTTCTGCCGCATAGTGCAGCTGCCACTTGAGTTGAGTTGAGTTGACAGGATCTTTCACTACTTTTAGTGTTAATGTTACGTTAGTATGCCAATAGGGACGGGAGGGACTTAAAATGCGTATACCCTGACCGGTTGTCTAATTCGTAGAGATTGGGCTTACATATCTATCAATTACTTCAGGAGTCTTAAGTCTTATCACGTTGGAGTCGCGGATGGGGGAGTGTTGCTTCGCATCTTTATGACTTGAAAGACAGAATCAAAATATATTGTTTATTGTTTAATTTTAAATCAAATAATTTATTTAAAATATGAATTTTATAAATTATTGTATACAATTTATTCAATAAAAAATACATTTTATGGTTTATTTTATTGTGTATAATTGTGAATTTCATCATTATAAATATAATATTTTGTTATTTATAATATTAATAACCATTAATACTTACTTATGTCGGTCTCAAAACTTAACAGGCTGCACACCTCTGCATTTACTTTATTTTTCACTTTAGCCTTTTTGTAACTTTGTTCTGGATAAACACTTGATTCTTTCTTTTCCAGTTTGAATTTGAAAGAAAATGGATTTCAGAATGAGGTTAAGAAGATTGAAATTAGATTTCAGAATGAGGTTAAGAAGATTGAAATTATCGCCAGTAAACACAGCAACTGAACGTGGTAGGAGTTGAGTAGGATTCAAGCAAATGTGGTTCCAATCTTCCAAAAAAAATCACCATTTCCTTTTTGCCTAACTTGATAGAAACTTGTTATTCTCTCTGATTTCTTCAAATGTAAGTTTCAGGGATGAAACACAAAACGTCATTTCTCTTCTGCTTTCTGTACCCCGCGTAACTTTTTGTATAGTACTCTATGGATTCTTAAGCCCCCTGCTTTCCCAGAAATTTCTCAATAACTTTATAGTTTGAAAATGTAATAGGTAGCCTTGTTCGCTCAATTGTTAATAATTTACCAAAAAGTGGCATAATTCAGTGTATATTACGCAATCCTCTTAGGGTATTTTTGAAATTTTAGAATAAAATGACAATTAATAGAACAAAATAGAATAGAATGGAATGAAATAAAATAAAATGGTCACTTTATTATTTAAAAATTTAAATAAAATAAAAGAAGATTTGAAAAACAAGCTATGTCATTCCATCCCTGACCCTCTAATTTAAGAGGTCGTAAAATATTAAATTTTAGATAATAAAAAATAATTTCTAAAACCACCAATTACCATTCTATCGTATTCTAAAATAAAATATTAAACAATTACTTAAATCATCATTTCGTTCCATTCTCAACCATCCTACAACCCACGTCTAAACATACTCTTAGGCTCAAAAGGAACTTCAAAGAAAGATATATTCTTGAGATTTGGTTGCTTTATGGGATGATTAATGTCAAAAGCTAGCTGGACATAGATTATACGTCTGCTTTTGCTTTTTATAGGGTTGGGACCTCTTTGTCCGCTTTTGCAATGATTCTCTTTCTAGTTTTCAAACCTAATAATTACACGTATACATTTAACCCTGCTCATTACACACAAACTGAAGATGCCATTTCATTTTCACCCACCTCTACCTGTCTAGTGGTGGACTTGGGGTCAACAATCTTTTTTCCAATCCCATATGGATTCTTGTTCCAGATACGGTGGAAATTGATGTCACCGTAAAGATCTTAAGGATTGACCCTGTAGCTCATTATACTTGCATTGATTCTGGCTCTTTAAGATAAATAAAATAACATTTGCTTCTTTCCCAGTAAAGGCACCATCATGATTGCACTGCTCCGCGTGTTCTTGAGAAATTAATGAGCTAGGAAATTGACATTAGGTATTTCTCCCAAGCCAAGTCAGACATATTGAAAATCAATTAGTTGAAAGTAAGAAGACAAGTGTTCAGTCAAGTGTAGGTCTATAAAAGAACCCAAGAAGAGGACTGTTAACCCTACCCAATACAGACTATAGTCTAACCTATCCTTTTCTTTCTTTTCTTTTTACAAATCTTATAATCACAAATCTCTTCTTCGGATACACTTTATATTTTGACATAATAAGCAAAGAAAATTAAATTTGATACAATAAGAATGAGGTACGAAACCCCATACCCAATTGCGGAATGGAATGGTTTTTGACTTTAAAGAGGCAAAGTGAGGTAGTGACTTGGTGGGCTGGCTGGGTGGGTCTGGGTTTTTGGATAAGAACTACCTAGTAGAAATGCACAGTCGAAAGAGCTATCATATTAAACAAAGTCACGCCCTTGTTGTGGGGATGAATTAATAATGATGTGCATGTGGGTCATAATTACCTAAAATACCTACTCTAGGGGGCCTAACACACTAGAAGATGAAAGTTTGGCAGTTGGGTAAAAGATTTATCTTCCCAAGGACAACTGGACTCAGCAACACGTACAACGTTTGACTTGGTATGTCATCTGCTTTCTTGTACATATTTCACTCCAGCTTTGTTTTGAAACAATTAATCAATGTTGGAACAAGTGAGCTACACGTGTAGATAGTACTCTTGCAGCTCATCACTTTCTCATTTACAGAACTTCTCTTGAATCCTTTAAGTCTGTCGCGCCCTCCCTAAAAATTGTACATTCAATCTGACGTACCACGCTGATTAATTGAACAGAGTATCTAAGGTTGTCGGTTGATCTAAGGGTGGAGAGTTGAAGTTGTGGGGGTGGAGTAAATGGTAATGGAACCACTTGATGCAGTTCGCAGGCGTTGGAGTTTCGGTCTGAGGGATATTTACCGAGCTCTGTTTTTATGAGTTAAAATGGTTATTTGCTCTTTTTTTTTTTTTTGAGTTTAACGTACAATCTTTTTTCAGATCAGTTCCAGTTAATCAGTTGGAATACCATTTTTACTTTTTAGTACAGAGGATCTGTGCCTCTTCAGACAACATTTGGTAAACTTTGCTAAAGCGCAAAACAAGGAGAAGAACTGCAGAATAAATACAGGTTGTAATTAATGGTGACTACTTGCATCATTTTGCCTTCTTGCTTTTAACTTTTGCACACAATATATAGGTCATACCACAATTACAACTAAATTTACAAAACTCTCCCAAAGTAACCAACTTGCCTGGAACATATTATTATAATATAAAAACAATAAATGGATGAGCACTCTCTCCCATAACTTGTTCAAAGCAACCATACATAATATATTAGTAACGACCTCTCTGGACTGGTGTTGAAGGGGGTATCAAATCTTCAGGCTGTACATTTCCTTGTAGAGTGATGCTACTGTAAGAAGATATTAACTTTACAAACACCACCATCACCATCCATTCCCATTGCCAGTGGATTCAACTCATTTATCAGTTTCATCGTCCACCTAATTAATTTCCAGGAGGCGCTCAATTGGTTGCCGACAAATTGGGCATCGGTTGGTGCGGAACTGCAGAACCTTGGCACACCTACTGCACATGCACTGCATAAAATAACATGTCTAAAATCAAAATATTGCTTCAAATCAGAGGGATTTTTCTGATAAAATTCAAGCATTGATACTTAAAGAAAGGGGTTTGGTCTTTGGTGTAATGTAATTAATACAGCAGTAGAAGTAGAGAGCATATCTACCATATGTCGGCATGGAAGGAGAGTAGTGTCTCTTGGTTCTGACATGCAGATGACACATTCTTTTCCAGCATCATTCTCATCAGATTCAGCATCAACAGTGTTCCCAATTCCGTAGATCTCTTGTAACTCATACCTCATGCTGTCAACCCAGAGTATCTGTTTCATTACATGCACCGCGTATTCACCTTTCTCCTTCCTATGAAAAACTGTCAAGGTGATCAGAGAGTTCCCAGTTCCATCACTTTCTGATTGAAATGCTTCAGCCTTTACCGCAAGAGGGTATACGCCATCATCCTGCTCCTTGGTTAGCACTGTCTCCTCAAAATCTGTGAAATCAATCCCTGTTCCAGAAGGCTGTCTAAACTTCTGATCAAGACCTGCCTCAAAAGACAGGCTCACTGGTTTAAGCGTACTTTCCTTTGTTGCCACCAGATCACAGTCATCACCTTCTTTAGCGAAATACACAATTCTTATGCTGTTTCAGGAGATCAAGGAAAAAACAATATAAAAATGAAGTTTGAACAAGAAATAGGGGATGCGGTAACTTAAATAAGATAAGGGGCTCTTGCTCTTATCTCTTAACTTAAAAATAAAAAATTACACAACTAAACAATAAAAAAATGCTCAAATTTCTCACAGTGTTGGATCAATTCGACTCCCTGTAACTAGTAACACAAGAACCTGAGCAAATTTGTTAGGTTCTTCTGTATAGTATTATCATCACCTATTGTAATGCTTGCTCCAGAAGGAAAAAGAATCACTAAAACAAGTCCAGCAATCAGGAGCAACATCCTCAACCACAAAGGACGAGAAAACAAACCTAAGAATCTAACAGAAGCTCATTGATTCACTTCCTAGAGAGTATAAAGTGAATTTCCCAAGCAAGGTTCGAAATAAGTGAACTTGCGGACCAACTCCGTAAAATGAACAACGAAACATGTTACATTCATGAGTAGCAATACGCAAAATTCAATTTCTTAAGGCACATTTCAATGCAGTGATACTTGTTCCAGCGGTTACAAACTTTAAACCAGACATAGATTTAATCAAAACCTTCTTCCCAGCTCCAAAACAACTAATTTGCTTGCAATCAAAACGAGAATCACCTTCCTCGAGAAATAGCATCAAAAGTGAAGGTAAGGAGAAACTTCCCGGGATTCTCATAATCTTCCTCGATCCTAATAGTTTCTTTCTTAACATTAACGTCGTTCCTGATCGTAACCGCCTTCTTATGCTCCACAGACGGCGTCAATGGAGACGCAGTAGCGCCACTCTGGGAGGGGTAACGATGGTAACCTTGTGGAAAAAGAAGAGGCGGCCGTGTGAAGTGTTCATGAGGGTGCTGCTGATACACTTGTGATAGATTAGGGTTTGGATAGTGAGACGGCGCTGCAAATACGTATTGGTTTGTTGTCATTTGCTGCTGGCCGGTCTGAGCTGGGGCGGTCGTTGTCCCTGGTGTCTCAGCCGCAGGGTAGTGGTGGCGGCGGCTACCACGACTATGGCTTCGAACGTTTCCCATTCTCTGTCCTTTTCTGGAACAATCACCTGTTTGGTAGCGGAGAAAGGATAAGAAAAAGAATGCGGCAAAAACTGAGAATGCGTTCGCAGTAAATAAAATCTCAAAAAAGGAAACATCTTTGATGATCGGAAAACAAGAAAAGACAAAAACAAAAACAAAACAGATGGAGAGACCTATCTGTGACGGAGAAAGATGCCAAATTCAGAAATTTTTCAAAGAGGGTTTCTGGGGATACATGCAAGTGTATCGTCTTTCTGTTTTGAGTAAGGTTCTGCCAACCCACAGCCAACACGAAATGGTGATGGAAGCAATGGATCGTACAAGTAAAACGACGCAAATCGAAAGTATATTATGAGTGGGTGTACGGACGACGATCATCAATCATTGTTGATGGTGGCATGACAAAGCCGTCTGAAACTGGTGGTTTTTTATGACACGCTATCCTCATACGATGGTTTGCTTTGAGTGGAAAGTGACGTGGCAGATGCACTGCTGTCAAACTATACAGCTTAGCGGGGTACCCGTATCTCATGCTCTTAGACAATAATTGAGTAACAAAGTTGCAGAATGGACGCGACAAGTTATGACACTCCACTCAGTTTTGGTGTGCGTCAAGGCTAAAAGAGAGAGCGTCTCGCATTCAGATTTGTCAATTGGTAGGATGGAAGTTGCGCTTGTTCTAATCGACGGGGGAAATTCAAAAACATTCGCGATCTGTTGTTTGGCTTAATTGCAAGTTTAAGTGGCCTAAAGGATAAAGAAAAAAGTGTTAATTATCCAAACTTATTTTGAGGCTTAAGTTGATGCTATTATGATTTATAGGAATGACAAACTGAACGGAAACAAAATAAATGACAGTTGGATTATACGATTGTGTGGATCGGGTAAGTCTCTAGAATTATGCAAAGAAAGATGTAAAAGGCGAAGACACATACGATCATATACATGCTTGTGTTTATGATATACACTGTCGTGACAATCGTATAACTCTTTATAATCGTGTATATCAGTGACTAAGGCGATGCTGGAAGAGACATGATCACTTACACTATCATGTATGTGATTGTGTACAATGCAAAAAACTTATTTCATGATATAAAAGAGAAAAAGGTGTAAGTTTTATATGAAAGAGTGATCAAAATGTCCAAAAGTGAGGGGAAAAAACAAAAAAAGAGTAAGTAGTAAGTTTTTTCATCATTTTCTGATTGTTTTTGGAATTTGTTTAAGAGTTAAATGATTAACATATCTACTTTAGTTTTAATCTTGAAATTTCATGAGAAAACTTATAACTGTGTAGTGAGATATTAAACTTTATAAATCCTTATTTAAATTTAGTAGATTTACTTGTCTATTTGACCCGTAGTTACTTCTTTATTAAGTTTCTTATTGTCATACTGATTTGTTGATTAAAGTTGAATGTTTTGTTATTGATCTTTGGTTGATCTTTTAGAGAGTTATGTTATTACCTCCCAACAAATGGTATCAAAGTCATTGTGATGGAAGGTAGATCTCTATGGTCAAGTTTGTAAACGATCTAGAAGGGGGGTTGAATAGATCTTTAACCTTTTTCGTAAAGCTCTACAAAAAATCAGAAGTTAGTACACACAAAACAATTTAAACAAAATTAGATG
>JANZLC010000201.1:7631870-7648614 GCA_026413385.1 Erythroxylum gracilipes
TTACTTGGGTGAGATTTCTTACAAATAAAAGTGATGCCTTTAACGAGTTTACTAAGTGGTGTAGGTTGGTTCAAAATAAAAAGAATCTGACAATTGTTGCAATAAGGACCGATCATTGAGGTGAATTTGAGTGTGAACTATTCGAAAGGCTTTGCGATAAATATGGAATGGAGCACAACTTCTCAACACCAAGAACACAACAACAAAGTTGACATCAACAAACTACTCTATTGATATCGACAAAGGTATGAAGGATGATGTTCCTTCAAAACCTAAGAAGAAGTTAGATAGAGAATGGAAGATGATAAGCAGAAAATTTTAAGCACGATTCAACAATAGATAAATATCAGTATATTGGACCATGTACCATAAAAATGGATCATCTTGAGCTATGAAAGAAACTAGAAAGTCTTTATGAAAAAAGACTACTCATAACAAAGCCTCTCTAATTAAAAGACTTGTAAACTTGAAGTTGAAAGCTAAGAAATTTATGTCAGAGCATTTAAGTGATTTCCAAGATATAATCAATAAGCTCACTACAATGAAGATCATTCTTAATGACGAGCTTCAAGGCTTGTTCCTATTGAGTTCGTTATCAAATAGCTGGGAGATGCTAGTGGTGACAATTAACAATTTAGCTCTTAAAGGTGTGCTCTCTTTAGATGTAATCAAATAGAGTATGTTTAATGAAGAAATTAAAAGAAAAGATGGCAAGGGAAGAGAAAGAGCAGGGGTCCTAAAGGGCATGGCAAGTCTAAGAACCGATCGACGTTGAAAAATGATAAAGATGTAAAGACATGCCACTATTACGTCAAGCCAGAACATATTACAAGTGAAAGAGGGATAAAAAAAGCAAGATCGTTAGAGTGATGGAGAAGATAAGAATACGGTCACAACTACTTCAAGCATAGATGATGAGATGTCCATAGTTTGTGTGATAAATGAATGCTTCCATATCAGTGATTTGGGTTCTTAATTGACTTGAGAGCTTTATACTATTGTGTTCTAAAAGTGGAGTACTTAAACTATAAGAGTAGAGGCTTTGGAAGCATAAAGATGAGTAATCAAAGTTCCACTAAGATAGTTTGTATGGATGATATCTGAGTTCAAACAAACGTTGGATGCTTGTTGACTCTGAGAGATGTATAACACATCTTTAATTTAAGGCTAAATTTGTTATCAGTAAACATGTTAAATTGAGAAGGATTCGATCACACTTTTAGGGATAGGAAGTGAAAATTGTCTAACAAAGCAATGATTATTACAAGGAAGACAAAGTTATTGGAGTTGGTGCTCAGATGTTTGTGCCCCTATTAACGAGGAGTCACTAGGAGATAACAAATATTTTGTTACATTCATTAATGATGCTTCAAGGAAGACTTGAGTATACATATTAAAAGCAAATAGTCAAGTATTTGAAATTTTTCGAATGGTTCATGTAATGGTAGAAAGGGAAGTTGATACTAGAGGTGAGTATACTTCTAAGATATTTGAAGAATACTATATAGCATGGAATTAGAAATGAGAAAACCAAACCTAGCACTTTACAAAATAATGGTGTTGCTAAGAGGATGAATAGAACAATTTTGTTGAAGGTTCGTTGCATGCTGTGAATGTCCAAACTGTCGAAGAAATTTTGGATGAAGTAGTTTGAACTGTAGTCTATATGATCAACTAAGCTCCCTTAGTTCCATTGAATTTGGAGATTCCTGAGAGAGTATGGATTGGTATCGCACATATCATCATCTGAAAGTTTTTGGCTGCAAATCATTTAGACACGTACCCAAGGATCAAAGACAGAAGCTTAACTCAAAGACAATACTTTGCATGTTTATTGGCTATAGTGATGAATAGTTTGGCTTCAAACTCTGTAACTTAGAAAAGCAAAAAGTAGTCAGAAGTAGGGATGTGGTATTCTAAGAGTACGAGAGAGGTGTTGATCTTCTGAGAGTAGATAAGTTTACTTAAATTAGCTCATTTTATGACTTAGTTAATTCTTCTCCAAATTCTACCATTATTGAGTAGTTTACAAGTGAAGGAAATGAAGTGTGTCATCAAACACACATTGATGGTGATCAGACGTAACCTAGCAATGTTGACGTATATGAACCACATTCTAACAGCTTCGAAGATGAAATCATTGAGAACAATAAGTAGGGGGTGCAGTCGGACCCCACAACTAATGAAATATAGCTTCAAAGGTCGAAAAGGGAAGAAAGACCTTTTACATGATATCCAAGTTCAAAATATTTGTTAGTTGTGCTGAGGTAGAGACTGAGAATGTGCAAGAGATTGCATTTTATGAAGACAAAGATATTTGACTCTAAAGGAAGAGACGTTTTAAAGAGGAATGATACATAGGAGATTGTGAAGCTTTTAAAAGGCAAAAAGGCAGTGAAGAAAAAATGGATGTTTAAGATAAAGAAAGATGGTGACAAGTTGGTAAAGGTAAGGCTAGTGGTGAAATGGTTCAATCAAAAGAAGGGTATAGATTTTGATAAAATATTCTCACTAGTGATCAAGATGACCTCAATTTGAACAATTTACCCTGCCTATTTGGATCTTGAACTCAAACAGTTAAACATTAAAACAACCTTCTTGCATGGAGATTTGGAATAGGTGATATACATGAAGTAACTAGAAGGTTTAAAAGCTAAAGGCAAGGAGAATCTGATTTGTAAGTTGAAGAAAAGTTTATATGGGTTGAAATAAGCTCCAAGGTAATGATAATGAAAGTTTGATTCCTTTATGATGAGTCATGGATATAAGCATACTTATACTGATACTTGTGTGTTTTTTAAGAAGTTCATAGGTGAGAGCTTTATCATTATTCTTCTATATGTTGATGATATGCTGATTGTGAGTCAAAAATATTGGAAAAATCCAAAAATTGAAGGAGGACTTGTCTAAATCTTTTAATATGAAAGATTTGGGACCTAAAAAGCATGTTTTAATCATGGAGATAACTTGGGATAAAAAAAGGATGAAATTATAATTGTCACAGGAAATGTATATTAAATGGGTATTAGAAAGGTTCAATATGAAGGATGCTAAGTTAGTTAGAACACCACTGACACCTCACTTCAAATTAGGTAAGCATGCACGTCCCTCAATAGAAAAGAAGAATATGTTATATCTTTTGTTCTATACTCATTTGCAGTAGGGTCTCTGATATATGTTATGGTGTGTACAAGGCTAGATATTACACAGGTTGTTAGGTTAGTGAGCAAATTCTTGTCAAATCTAGGGAAGGTTCATTGGATAGCAGCAAAATAGATGTTGAGATACTTGAGAGGTACATCAAAGTAGAGTTTGTACTTTGGTGATGATGAGCCAACTCTAGAAGGTCATACAGATGTAGATATGGCTATAGATCTTAATGGAAGAAAATCTACTTTTGGTTTTCTGTTCAAGTTTACAAAAGGAACCTTTTTATTGCAATCCAAGCTACAAAAGCGTGTAGCTTTATCTACAAATAAGCAGAGTATATAGCTACAGTGGAAGCTAATAAGGTTATGCTCTAGTTAAAAAAAAAAATCCTTCAAGAGTTGGATCTGAAGCAAGAAGATTATGTAGTATTTTGTGATAGTCAAAGTACTACTGACTTGAGAAAAAAATACAATGTATCATTCTCGTACAAAGCATAGAGATGTCAAACTCATTAGTTGAGGTACATGATTGATGAGCAACACTTGGTGTTAAAGAAGATTCATACAGATATGAATGGTGCTGATATATTGACTAAAGCGGTTTATAAAAGCAAGCATAAGATTTGTAATAAGCTTGTTAGGATGTCTTTCGTGTAGTTCTTAAAGTATAACATGTCTTCCTCATAACTGGATTGGAAGGGGAGGTTATTGAGTGTCTAGCTCTATTTTGAGACTTTCGTGATCATTGGCGCTTTTATGGTTTGTAGTAATGACTAATGGGTGAAAATAAGACGATTTTGACAGTTGGATAAACCTTTTCCAAGGAGACACAACCTATAGGGTGCTACACGCCCACGTCCTTTACTTGCACGACCATGTAGATTAACCATGTAAGTCTCTGAAACTGTCAAAAGAAGGACGTGAAAGGTGAAGACATACAAAGTCGGGTGCACGATTGTGTTCATGATATACATGGCCGTGTGTAACGATCGTATAACTCTCTATAACCATGTACATCTGCGACTGAGATGGTGTTGAAAGAGACGCGGTCATTTATATGGTCGTGTATATGGTTGTGTACAGTGCAAAAATTCTATTTCATGGTATAAAGAGAAAAAGGAAGTAGTTTTTGCATGAGAGAGTGACCAAAACGTCCAAAAGTGAGAAAAAATAGATAAAAAACAAGTAGCATAATATTCTTATCTTTTTTTATTGTTTTTAGAATTGGTTTGAGAGTAAATTGATTGACATCAACTTTGATTTTAATTTTGAAACATTGCGAGACAACTTATAATTGTGAAGTGAGACATTAAACTTTATAAATCCTTATTTAAATACAGTGAATTTGCTTATCAGTTTGGCCTAAAATTTTTCCTACTTACATTGGAGTATTTTTAAGCATGAGAGGATTTTGATGTAAATCTTAGTATTTGCTTATATATTAAGTTTCTTATTCTTGTACTGTTTTGTTGGTTGAAGTTAAAGAGTATTTTATTGTTAATCTTTGGTTGGTCTTTTAGAGAATTGTATTATTGTGTCTCAACAGAAAATATCCATTTACATATGGGTACAAGATGTAAATATACCATTCAAGGCTATGAATGTGGAAGCTGCAAAAACTTAAACGAGCTTCTCTAAACATTCACCTCGTTATACTTCGACTACATTCAAGAAAAATTGAAGACAAATAGCTAACAGAACACAAGCACCAAAGGATTGACATCAAATTCGTTAAAATTTTAAGGATTTCCAACTTACTTTTTGGTATCAGGAAGATATTGGATGGGGCATAAAATGAAATAGTAAAAGCCAGAATCTTAAATCAGAGTAACCCTACTCGGTACTCTCGAAACCAAATGATGTAGATCCAGGTGGATGGAACACAAACTTAAATACAGGAATGTTAAGAAAACAGTACCCAAAACCATCAGCTGGAGGTGAACTAACTCAGTGACAATTAATTCCTAGACTTCCAGTTAATAATGAGGGTAGCACCTTAAAATACCAGGTGCGATAGCAGACACCTGTATCCTCCGTTCAGTCAATCTAAAGAATCCTCAACAACCCATTACAGCACAATTGTACACAAACATCCCCACACTCTCCTTCACACCAAGAACCTTCCAGTCCAAGGTTCCATTCTTGATTGGTGTCTTTGGACACCATGAGTTTAGTACAATACCTTCACCATCAGGACCCCTTTGTCCACCCACAACCAGAAGTTTATCTCCGCATGCCTTGAAAGCTAGGCCCCAACCATTTGATGAATCAGCTATCACAGGTAGCCTGCCCAAAACATACCAGGAGTTCTTCACTTTATCATACTTCTTCACCATGTTAGTCAGATACTCAACGGCATATAATTCGTTATCTACTACAGCAACGAGAGGAGGAGCTTGAGCAGCTTTATTGACATTTGGGTACATACCCTCTATCCTCCTCCACTTCCTCGTCTCAAGGTCATACTCCTCCCCACATGTCAATGAAACTGTGGGACTTGACATTCCACCAATTACATAGAATTTTCCATCCATAAAAAAACCAGAGCTCAATCTACGTGGTGAATGCATGTTTGGGAGCACTTCCCATTTACCTGTCATAGAGTCATATAACTCAACTGAGCTCAAAACATTTCCATTCTTATCAGTTCCTCCTGCAATAATAGCAACAGAGCCGTGGCTACCTGAAGCAAACAAACATCGAGGGCGATTCATCCCTTCGCACTTGAACCAAGCATGACTTATCAAACTATACTTCCAAATAGCAAATCCAAACAGCTCACGCCCAAAAACAAGCAATTCACTCCCGACAGCCAATGACTCCTTATCAGCATGATTGAAACACTCATCACAAGGTATCTTTGGCAATCCCATCCACTTATTTCTAACTGGATCGAATGCCTCCCATCCCCTTGGATCACAAACCAAATACACCCAATGCTCCACTATTCCCAGTTGCTTCCTTAACTCGTATAAACACCCACTTTTGATTAAGCTGTGAAACCTTTTGTTTATGCATACTAATGAAGCATAGTCAGACCTACATGCCCAAGCAAGACAATTCAACACAACATCATCAATAAGACCGGGGAGAAGCGAATCACTTGATCCAAACCGCAGACGACCATCATTTACTTCTCCCCGAATTCTTATTCTTGAATGATTCATTACCTCCTCCTCTTCCATCAAAAATAAAATTGGGAGTAATGTGAAAAAATCTTCACCAAGCCAAAGACAAAATCGAGAAAAATCCCCCAAGGGCCAAAAGAAGACCAACAAGCAAACGAATTACAAGAGAATCTATACAATCCCACAGTTCCTTTTTCGCTCCCAGTACCCAGAAAACAAGTTCCTATCTTTACAAACAACCAATTGCCTTCTGTTTATTATTTCCATTAATTCAACGAATCAATAGCGCATTCTCCGACTTCATCCTCAGCCCTCAGCTTCCGAGCCAACGAAAATAACCAAAGAGCCATTTTCCACAAGAAGCCCAAAAGAGAAGTTGTAAAATGATCCAATTTACAGTTACAAATTCAACCTAACACATCAATGATCAAACCAATCCCAAAAGAAGAAAAAGCAAATTCCAGCGTCGCCAGGAAACTACCGAAATCCAGAAACATCTCCAACTGATTTCCCTCAATCCAAACAGAAACTATCACCTGAACATTCAAGCAAAAACATCATATCAACAACTAAAAAAAAAAAGTAATAAACGAGACATTACAACAACTGAATAGAAAAAAAGAAAAGAAAAAGGGAAACCAATTCAATAAAAGAATTGTGACACCAATAAAGGTTCGATCCAAATCCAATCAATGCAGAGAAAGGTTCGGATCCTAACCCGGCGCTCGCTCAGCCCTCGGCAGAAAAATCTCGATAAACCGTTGCATGTAGGAAGATGGTAGTTAGACGAAAAGCAGAGAACATACCTGTCAAATTAGAGATGCAGCCGATCTCGAGTTTCGGTTCGTATAAAAATTGGGTGAAATAACTACGAAGTCGACATGTCGCCGGAGTCCGGCGAGCGGAAAAGAGCGACAGATAAGATAGTTCGGAGCAGAAGAGAAACTGAAACTGATAAAAAGGAAAAGGAAAAAGAAAAAGAAAAAAGTAGAAAAGAGAGTTGAGTTACAAAACAGAAACTGAAACGCATTGATTGTACTTTGCAATATGAAAACTCGAGGGGGTTCATTATTTCCCATTTGCCCCTTGTCGTTTACCTCTTTTTTACACTTCTAAGTCAATTCGGTTCATTTGGTGATCATTTTGTGTAGATTAAAAAAAAAAAACACAAGAAGCTAAGTACAAGATCCAATGGTGTGCAGATGAGTGACCCATAAAATCTTTTAGCTAGGGAGAAGTACATGAATGTACACACTTTGTTTTTCGTTGAACTTTATTACTGCTATCATGATTCGGTTCTTTTGTCAGGTTTCGCATGAACATATAGCTGAAAGTAGAAACGGTACTTGGAGCTACCTACACCTCTGCTTCTCCTTCAATTAGTCATTTCTTCGTATGATCGTAACTTCTAATTCAAGATTCAGATCTTCTGTTTAATATTACGGTGTTTTATTATTTCCAATAAATTTTAGTCATTTATTTATGTAAGATTCGCATAAAGCCCGTGTGAATCCGGTAAAATAAATGACTGAAATTTCATGAGACAGAATAAGACAGAATAAAATTGAACAAAAGATCTGATTTCCTAATTCAATTGACAGTCAAACTCTATTCTACTTGTGTGTGTAATTTTGAATCAATTTAATTTTTAATTTTCAGTTTATTTTATTTTAATAATTTTTAGTGTATAAAATTAATTAATTAATTAGTTGATTAATTTTTATAAATAACAGTCTTTTTTAATCAAATTTTAAAATTTTCAAAGAATAAAAATAGTTTATGTTAATTATATATTAAAAATTTTAATTTTATTTTATCTGCGTTTAAATACTCAAACGAAAAAGAAGAAAAATCTGAAGTCTTAAAGGATACAATAACGGGATTAGAATAGAAAAGAAGCTAGCTTTAGATGGGTTAATTGTGGCGCAGAGGAGAAAAAGAAAAAAGCGGCTCTACCTACAACAATAACAAACTTTCTTCCTCTTCATCTTCCCAACTTTTCCTACATGTATATCGTAAATCACTCCTAGCTATTTAAAAGAGTTGGTTACCACAAGTCATGTAATGATCATTCTTACTCCTCTCAGATTCAATGTGAATGACATTTTCACTCAAAGCAGGTTCGTCAAGAGTGACGTGAATAATTACTTCTGTGTTGCATTGCCTTGTTCAGTCGGCAGACGACTACGTTTACACCAACATAGATACTGAGGTATTGTCCCATCGTTTCCTGTAACCCAGGAATGGTTAGCTACTGTATCCAGTGTCATCCTCTGCAATGGGTCTGCAAACCACACCAAAACCGATCGTTTGAATAACATATCCCGGGAACAGACCAAGAGAACATGAAAAAACTCAACTTGAATCGAAGAAGGAATTAGAGAAAGGAGCAAAAAGAGAAGTGACCTTTGCAAAGAAGTCCTTCCAATAAGTCCTTTAACTGCGGGTTTATTTCACTTGGGAGTACTAAAGGGTTGTCCACAATCTGTAGGAGGCGAATACACGCATTTTCTCAAACTATTGAACAAAATCAGGACTATATCCGTATGACCAAAACCAAGAGAACAAGAGAAGGAAAATTTGGGTAGTGTTTCTTGCCTTGTCGTATGTATCCTGTATTGTTTCTCCAAGAAATGGGTATTGTCCAAGTATCATGCAATACAATGTCACTCCCACTGCCCAGGTGTCTGCTGCTTTCCCATGATAGTTTTGACCTGTTGTATCAGAAATTAAGGAAACTAGCAACCAGATCCCAGTCGTCTTAGTTTAAGAATTCAAAGCTTTAGAAAATCATTTCTAAGCTTATTATAGAACACTAACCTAGACAGCACTCAGGTGCAGTGAAAACAGGTGTTCCAGGAGACCTGCAGAGCTCATCATTATCGTCCTATGGAGAGAAGGCCACGATTTAGAAAAACTAATTCAATCAGGAAGGAAAAACATGTGTTTGACGTAATCCAGAAAAATACAACAGCAGAACCAAAGAGTAAGCAAATAAGCTACTACGGAAACGACCGACAGTAAACCAATACTATTTATCTAAAAATACATCTAATTTATCTAAAAATAGCTATAATAAAAGAATTAGAGTCTATTTAGATTAAAAATGAATATTGAATATAAATATATATATTCTAATTATTTATTATTAACAATTTTGATTTTATTTCTAGTTAATTATGTAATTTACATTTATTATCTTTGTTATTTAGATTTATATTTTACTGTTTATCTAAAAAAACATCTAATTTATCTAAAAATAGCTATAATAAAAGAATTAGAGTCTATTTAGATTAAAAATGAATATTGACTATAAATATATATATTCTAATAATTTATTATTAACAATTTTGATTTTATTTCTAGTTATTTATGTAATTTACATTTATTTATCTTTGTTATTTAGATTTGTATTTATTATTCAACTTTTTATTTTTATCTTTGTTTTTCAGATTTATATTTAAACAGTAAACAAAGTAAGCATCTGGAGACAAAGATGCGTGGTTCGATGGAGCTGACTATCAACCAAAATCATAATTGGCTCAGCTAAGTAAAACAGTAGCGGTTCAGTGAGCATCAGTTACCCAATACTCAGCTATTGAAGCCCAGTTCAGCACCATAAATTTAACTCAGTAAAAAGGGAATTTCATGACCACATAAAAATAATTGTGTGGGATGGAATGACATCAACTATGTTAAAATGGCCAAAACATAGAACAAATAATATGTTTTCACATGACTTGTTGAAATCTAACATAAAGAAGATGGAGAAGAAGGATTTCCAAAAGCACAAATTATAGGTAGATTTCGGTAATAAACACAAACTTTATGAATTTCTCTCCTAACTAGTTATTTAACCAAATTATATTTCCCCCCTAAAATATAGGATTTACCACAAATAAACAATAACTATTCAAATTTAATCCTTAATCAAGCATGATATACCAACATAGTAAAAGCTCAACCCCAGCAAAACACTTATCCAACCTCATCCCCTAAAAAAAGAACAAACAAAAAAGCCACATCAAAGAAGAAGTTCCGTCTCCGTAGACAGAAAATCCATCATCAACTTGTTCGGCTTTGTCCATACAATCTTCAGTAGGAAAACCTCATAGAATAGTCAAAACATCTTTCAAGAGACTAATTAATGAAGATCAAATGAAGTATGAACGTTTCCATACCTCAAATACCTGACTCACACTGAAATCTCCAATCTTCACCATGCCAGTCCGTGTAACCAACAGATTGTCAGGCTTAATATCTCCATGCACAATGTTCTTTTTGCCTCTCAAGAATAAAGAGATAAAAGTTCAGTATCTTTGCAAATCCACATCTTCCAGGAACTAAGACATCTACATGTCAGAAGAAAACGCAAAAACAGCTTCAACAGAATACTGTGGATGAACTATACAAGTATCATAACTTAGTCCCACAATTTTCACATTAGGTCTTTCACATACCATGAGCACATCATCAGAAAAATAGAAGCTCCTAATCAAAATTTAACTGTATTGTTGCTACCTAGAATAAATAACTTAACCTCAGATTTGAACTGCCTTGCATGAGTCACTCTCTATACATGCCACTAACTATATTGTGACAGCTAAAACTGAAAATGGTTCAAAAATGGACCTTGTAAAGCTTTTAGGAACTGTCAACACTATAATGCTTATATATATATATATATATTATTCTCAGCCATCAATTACCAAGCTGACGCATGGTGCATAAATAGACATGTTGACTAGGTCATATAAATAGAACAGAAGAAGGTCCATTCTCTAAGAAGGCAACTGATAAGATGAGTACTATAACAATGTGTAATGTGCGTAAGAGAAACTGGGTGACGACACAATATCCAGTCAAAGTATAATGCACAAAATCAGTTATTAAAATCATACATGGGCATGGAGATACATCAAGCCAGATACTATATCCCTTAAATACTTTCTAGCAGTACTTTCCCCAATTCCACCAGGCGGGCCAGAACCTTCCCAAACCCATTTTCCATCTACATATTCAAGAACTGGAAGAGAAAAGGAAAATTAGTTTTGTTTAATCAATCATAACGGAAACCTGGTGTTTCAAAATTTACCACACTGAGAATGTAGCCAGATAACACTCGGTTAATAACAAAAAGAGAAGATGTCGTTATAAATACCCATGTAGAAGTGATCCATGTTTGGGTCATCAATCACCTCAATGAGATTGACAATGTTAGGGTGGCGCAGCATCTTCATTATCAGAACCTGAAAAGCAAAACATTTTATAGAACACACACGAAACAATTATTTTAAAAAAATCCTCACAAAATCTACCTTGGACTTGAAAAGGGTAAAAGAACTATGCCAAACCACTAAGCTCATCTAAGGGAAAATCATCTAGCAGAAAATTAGAGCATAGCAGCTTTTATTAGGGGTATCCAGCAAGTTGTAAGTAGAAGGATGACTGTATCTTGTGCAATCAACTAGAAACTTAGAAGTGCAACAGAACTCACAAGTTCTGAATTAGACTAAATTAGGCTAATGCATCTCCCCGTCCTCAACCAGAGGATTAAATCCAAATTAAAGCGCATTTTCTTTTCCATAATTTCACACCCATGAACTATAATGAATAAGAACTGCAGAGAAGACATCTCACATAAGACCATATATAAATGAAGCAATTTAAAAGTACAATTAAGCATAGTAGCCAGCTACCTCACGAAGAACATCACTCATTGCAGTCTCCAAAGGTGCAACATTCAGCTTCAATAAATGTGACTTATGAAAGGCCTACGGTTTCAAAATAGAAATTCATATGTTAACAGCAGATAACCTGTTGGTGGTAAAATCATGACATAAAGCATGGCATCTGCTATAAATTCCGCATCCATGGCAACTATTTAAGCAAATTTATGTTACTTGCCATCATTGCATTTCTCAATTTCAAAATGAAAACTGAATTATTACGAGATAAAGGCACATGTTTGTGATATGTAAAAAGTGGCTAAGAAACACTCTAACTGGTCAAAATAATGCAACTTAATTTCCTCCAAAGCATATAAATTTTTACCTCATTCACCACAAACACAGTAAATTTCTATTTTAATTCAAAAAGATTACCTTAATGGCGTAATGCTTTCCATCTAAACTACTTCGATATAAGACCTGTTTTGCAAGAAAAATAAAAAAGCTAAAGAAGTTATTTCTTCCAACTAATTATGTCAGAAAACATTAACCAGAATATGCTTACCACTTTTCCATAGCTTCCAACACCAATCTTGGACTCACGAACATATTCATTGATCATTTTATTTCCATTGTCATCCTGAAAAGGCATTTTCAGAAGAAATATTTATTGTTACTAGGTATATATAACCATTAAAGCACTACTATATGAGTGCATAAATCACTACTACTATATGAGTGCATAAATCAGGTACTATGGCAAATAACATGCATAACAAAGAGATTATTTGAGAACAGAAAAGGAAGCATATTCTAATACTTCACAAGTATAACTTGTACACACCAAACAGAAAATAGTGGTCAATAGGAAACAAGGGAATAACTAATCTTGCACCGCAGCTACAAAAATATAGCCTAGAACAAAAAACCACCCCCTTCCCCCTCCAAAATAATAATAAAAGAAATAAATACATAAATTTCTGTTATCACCTCTGAGCGAATAAGTATGTGTGTTTCTTTGACAGGCAACTGTCTGCAAATCATTCCATTTTGCTCTCGAAACCTTAAAATCTCTTCAGAGTGTTTGACATGATTTGGCAGCCTGCCATCATCCCCATAAGCTGTGTCGCTAACTTCTCCATTATACGAGGAAGTATCCTCATCGTCAATTTCTTCATCTAACAAATATTCCTGGGAGAGATTGTGATGACTCAAAGAAATGGGCCTCGCTCTTTGTTTGGACTTTCTCAAGAAACCAAAACAGCTACAACAGCCCATTGTCCGGGCAAATGTGTAGCCCCCACTGAACATCAAAGAGCTCGACCCTTGATGTACTTGATAAGAATTGTCAGCAGCTAAAGTTGAATGGTTGCCGGATCCTGAAAAGAAGGCAACCCCTTATGTTTGCAATACAAAAGAAACTTATAAACAGATATACTTGATAGTTGCATTCCTCACTTAAACTATAAGCAAACAATATTAGCTGAACGAAACGTGCATGAAGATATAAAATCAAACCCACTTCAAAGTTTAAATCTTAGTTCTCAATAGTAGTAGTAATTTTGAACCTGAATCGAGAGATAAGGAAGAAGGAGGTTAAGCACCAAACAAGTTTGCTATCCCAGAGGATGCCATTCAGCTAGATGGAAGAAAAAATTCATAATACTGATTCCAGTGCACTTGCAAACATACATGTTGGTATTTCCAGCTTTATTATATCCACCAATCAAACCTCCAACTGAAGAGGGAAAAAAGCGTCATAATGGTGGATAATAATTACAACACGAGAACAAAAACACAAGTACAGTCCAATGGCAAGTAGGACACCAAATGCCCAAACCTCATAAACTCACAAGACATACCTTTTCACAGAATCCCAAAGAAGCAGAAAATACTTCACAAGAATTCGATTATGACCAAAAGTTATAATCAACATAAATAGCCAATCGATCAAACAAAACCAAGAAGATTGGGGGGGACTCAAATCTAACAAAACCCCTAGGAGCGACTTGGTAGAAGCCTCGGGAATTGAACGACGAGATATTTACAGAATAAAACAAATTACTGATTTTTATATCACCAGAAAGAGAACGAGAGAAAATGATACGCGGTCGGAGAAAACCAACAAGGACGGCGGAGGAACGAAGAACAAGGGACGTTGGAAGATCGATTTTGTTATTAATTTTATTTATCAAAGGAGTTCAGATTGTTGCGAGCGAAAGAAAAAAGTGAAAAGCAAAACATCGAAAGAAGAAGA
The DNA here is from genome assembly GCA_026413385.1 of Erythroxylum gracilipes. Classification (NCBI taxonomy): domain Eukaryota; kingdom Viridiplantae; phylum Streptophyta; class Magnoliopsida; order Malpighiales; family Erythroxylaceae; genus Erythroxylum; species Erythroxylum gracilipes. The sequence continues at coordinate 7,646,074 of JANZLC010000201.1, forward strand.
AGAAGAACAAGAAGAAGAAGAAGAAGAAGAAGAAAGTGAAGTGGCTAGGGGGGGAGTTTGGTGGGTACAACCGTCAGTTTTGCACCCGTCGCACTCTCGCGCTCTCCGTGATATGTTTGGTTGTAAATAAGTTTGGTAAATCATATAAAACAGCCATATACTTAGAATTATTCATATTAGCTCCCTTAATTCATTCACCTTAATTTTTGTATTTTTTATTCTCATTTAAGATATCTTAATTGAGTATTTTTGAATAAATTTGTCCTTAGTTTTTTTTTAATCTCTTGATTCCAAGGACAAATTTATCCAAAAATACCCAATTAGAATATCTTGAATGAGAATAAAAAATACAAGGGTTAAGGTGAACGAATTAAAAATACAAGGGCTAAAATGAATAATCAAGTATATCATAGGAGCTCTTTTATGTAATTTGCCAATAAATTTTTTAAAGAAATATAAATAACTGTGCTATTAAAAATTTGTTGTTTTTATGCAAGAAAGTTTTATAATATAATAAAATAAAATAAAAAATTTATAATATAATATAATAAAAAGTTGTTTATTATTTTATATTTTATTCTAAACCTTTCAAATTAGAAAATTTTTATTTTTACTATTTACGATAAAATAAAATATAATATGAAAGTCTGTTCTTCTATCTTACCATAATCTATGATATTATAAATTTTTGTTTTAAATTATAGAATAATGTTATATTATATTTTATTTCATTAATAAATTTTGGATTAAATATAACATTAGTTTTCTACACTAATTTACAAATGGAAATTTCAAAGAGCTACCAAAAAAACAAGAGTAACTAATTTTCAATAAATAACAAAATATTATGTTTTTGTTAGTCCAAGTCTAATAGGCTTTTATTTTAAATAAAATTTTAGTATTAAAATGAAATTATTTATTTACATATGAAGTATCAAATATTTTATATTGTAAATCAAATTTCAAGCATTTTTCAATAAAACTTATTAATTGAATGATTTTCTTTTAAAAAGAAAAGAATTACGCTTTAATTTATTTTGATTTGAGTTTTTTTAAAATTATATAATATATAAAATTAAAAAGCATTTGACATTGAAATTTTATCTGATTATTTAACCACAAATTGTAAATTTGTCCCAATGTTGATCTTAGTACCCGCATTCTTGCACATGAATTGATGAATTAATGAAAACGACACATTAGGCAAGTGATTGAGAAGGAAGCAGGAAGCTTCCAACCATTTTCTTCTCATGCTTGTCCTTTTGTGGTGCCTTTTCTTTCCTTTTCCTCCAAATTGACAGGCCTTGGATTGAATAGTACTACAACTACATCATATGAGGGAAAGGAGAGCTATCTTTAATAAGTATGGGCTGCCTTTCTAAAGACACATATAGATTGTACGATCTTAGGAACAGAATTTGTTGCTGTTTTTTCCTTCTTTTGAGGGCTTATTTAAACTTTAGTGTGTGTTAAAAGTTTCACAAATCACAATTTCAAATGAATGTAAGATGATTTAGATTTTTATGTGATACAATTATGCACAAGTTGAAGTAATTGTTCCAATCATGTTTCCTTGATTAGTTGATTAGTTGACTTTGCCAAATAGGGTTTAGAGTTTAGACAAAGAGAATCTAGTGGTCCAAACGTGTCATGATAACCTATAATGCGTAGTTCCACCTATCTTATCATATTTGTAGAATATGATTCTTAATCATGTCAGTCCTTGTTTGAATCATATCATTCATTTAAAAATAATTTTAAACATAAACCACAAGAATATCGATCATCTATATTATATAAAGTGAATAATTTTTTATTCAAATAAACTATTTCTCCTCATTTTTTGAGGTTTGAAAGATAACACATGGTGGTCTTAAAAAGAGCTTGACAAGGGACATAATCGAGTTTAGTTTTTTCTTTTAAATTTTGATTCGATCATGTATATACATTCTAAAACTTGATTGATTGACAAAATAAAATTATTTTAGTTGCATTTAATAGAATAAACTATGATAAGAAAGATGTTATTTTGTTCGGTATAACTAAAATGTTATCATTTTATTGGAACAAGCTCAAGTTAGATTTGGTGAAATTTCAAGTTCAAGTTCAATCAAAAGATCTAGTTAATTCAAGCGTCGTTTTGTTAAGTATAACTAAAATGGTGTCATTTTTTTGTACTAATTCAAACTCATTCGAGTTAGTTTAGTCTAGTTCAACTCTCAAATTCAAGAAAAGGAGAGAAGACATTTTATTAAGTTCTTTGGTTATTTTCAACACTACCACCTTAAATAGGTTTTGTTGCAAGTTAGTTCATCTTAATTAGGTTGTTTGAGTTTTAGTTTTACTTGGTCATTGTTATGTTCCTATTATTTTTGTTGAAGCATATCTTCGGAAAATCATATCTCTCAATCCTGACATCGAAAAATAGCAAACTTTATGTCCACGAAAAGCTCTCAACAGAGGCTACAAGTTTCATGTTGATCATTTTCTAGAATTTTACCTCAATCAAAAAGTCAACTTTTTTCCTCAAAAGTCAAACTT
>JANZLC010000201.1:7655449-7672941 GCA_026413385.1 Erythroxylum gracilipes
TTGTGCATTGCATCTTTGAATTGTCAAGTATGTTGCATAAATTGAGTGTTCTGTATTGATGGTTAAATGGATATGCTTTGTGATGTGATGATATTTGGATTATGAGTTTTGAGTTTGAATTTCGTATTTGACTGAAAACGAAGCATTTTATGAAATTATCATGATTTTTATATGACAAATGAGCATTTTAACAGTTTTGCTTATTGAATTTGAAAATATGTGACATGGATTTTAACTTGAACTTTAAAATAGTTTTTGCTTGTTTTCAGTTGTAAACTTGTTACCCACAAGCGTAAAGCTCACCCCCCTTTCATTCCCATCTCTAGGTGATGAGAAAGAGATCGGATGAAAGAAAGTCAAGGATTTTGTTTGTTTTGCATATGTTGTATTTTAAGTTAGATTGTTGTAAGAATAAGATCTTAGAAATTTTTGCGATTTATTAATAAGTGAATTATGAAAAAAAGGATATGAAGAATTATATGAATTGAGGTTTGAAGTTGGGATAAATTTGGTATTGATTTATGAGGAATTTGACCGGTTGACTTCTATCCTTCCAACGAATTTTTTTAAAGTATGTGAATTTTTTTGATTATCGGATTAAGTATTTGGGTTCCGAAAACGGGCCCCAACATGAGTGGTATCAGAGCAAGAAAAGGGTATGATTCGTTTCTGACGAGTTGGGCTTCGAAAACGGGACCCAACACACATCTTTTCTTCTGTTATCTTTTATGAGTCTCTATCCCCTCAGCACCAAGCTTTTTCAACTAGACTTGCCTCTCTTAAAGAACTTACTTCCTACAAACAGGCAATTCAATACAAGGAATGGAGAGATGCAATGGAAGCAGAACTAAAAGCACTAAAGGAGAATCATACCTGGGATCTTACCTTTCTTCCTCCAAGTAAGTAAGTTGTCGACTCCAAATGGGTTCACAAATACAAGTTCAATGCAGATGGAAGTCTTCAACGCTACAAAAGTAGAGTTGTAGCAAAAGGGTTCACTCAGTAGGAAGGCCTTGACTACACCGAGACCTTCTTTTTAGTAGTCAAGCCAACCACAATTCGTGTTCTTCTGACCCTGGTTGCTTCAAAACAATGGCATTTACACCAGTTAGATATAATCAATGCATTTTTACATGGAGAATTAAACGAAGAAGTGCATATGAAACCACCTGATGGTCTGAAACTACCACAACCTGATATGGTTTGCCACCTCCAGAAAAGCCTCTATGGTTTGAAATAGGTAAGTCGACAATGGCACTGCAAGCTCACCTCGGCATTGCTCTCGATCGGTTTCATCCAGTCTCAATCAGACCACTCTATGTTCACAAAGAAGCTCTGTGATGATCTTATTATCTTACGCGTGTATGTTGACGACGTCCTCTTGTCTAGCTACTCCCTTGATCTCATCCAATCCACCAAATAGTTCCTGGACAATGCTTTCAAAATTAAGGACCTCAGTTGTGCAAAAATTTTTCTAAGGCTTGAGCTTGCTCGATCTCCTTCTGGGATCAACCTCTGCCAACACAAATACACTCTTGACTTGCTTCAAGACACTGGCTTTCTGCTCTCCAAATCTGCTTCTATACCAATGGCTGCCAACCTACGATTAACTACCGAAGGTGAACCTCTTACGGATGTCACAAGCTACATATGTCTCATAGGAAAGTTAATTTACCTGAATATGATGCAATCGGACATTTGCTTCGCCGTGCGACAACTCTCACAGTTCATGTCCACCCAACGACCTCCCATCTACGAGCTGCTCACCGGGTGCTTCGATACTTAAAGGGGTCACCAAGCCAAGGTATTTTGTTTCAAAGCAACTCTCTTCCAAAGCTTCGAGCTTTTTCCGACTCCAACTGGGGTACCTGTCCTGATTCCAAAAAATTGATCACTAGTTATTACGTGTTTCTCGAAGACTCTTTGATTTCTTAGAAATCAAAGAAGCAAGTGACCGTTTCGCGTAGCTCTAATGGATCTTCTATCTTCTCCGTGATTTTGAAGTCCTTCACTCAGACCCGGCTTACCTCTATTGTGACAATCGCTCCACGATCTACATCGCCGAAAACCCTATCTTGTACAAGCGAACGAAACACATCGAACTCAACTGTCATCTGGTCCGGGCAAAGGTTAAATCCGGCATCGTTCACCTTCTCCCAGTATCCTCCAGTACTCAACTTACTGACCACAAAGTCTCCCCCGCGACATTCTTTTCACACCTTACTTCACAAGCTGGGCATTATACACGATGTATGTTGTCCAGCTTGCAGCAGCATATCAAAGAAAGAGACGAAAGGAAATTAAAACCTAGCTGACAAAAGATTTCTGGAGACTTGGATCGGGTTATGGAGCATGCTTCTGGAGCGGGTCTCTCCTCTGGAGCTGGGCCTCATCTCACAAGCAGATCAAGGTCTTCTTTTGATCCATTTCCAAGTTTGAGAGAAGTAGTCAGCCCATGTCTAGTCTTTTCTATTTTATTTTCTACTTTATTTCTTTCTTACATAATTTGTTACAAAGATTATTTTTTGGTTTTTATTTATAGAGTTCAGTTACAACAAATTGTGTACCTAAGCCTATAAAAGGCAACTATACTTTTACTGCAATTTGAGCCAAAAACTTATTTCATCTGTTTTTCCACAGTAATGACATAGTTGAGATAAATATAAAGGCCAGTCCTATTGGGAAAGAAGAGAATCTGCCAATGATGTGTTTACTCACTTCAAAACACAGTTCAAGAACTGCTCTTATCTCGAGGAAGGTGTTTTAGGAAGACTGTAAGGAAAAAGAAGAACAAATCATTCTTTGTTATGCCAATCATAGTCATGAAAAATTGTCAAGTAGAGTTTCGTTCGCCATGAATTCTTCGATTGGTTATGTTCATAATTACAATTTGTTTACCAGAAATACCTGTAATTTATTTTGTTAATTTAATTAAGCATCGACAGGTATAAAGAATTCCAATCTAAAAGATTGTTAAAGCTGAATTAATTAGCTTGTTAGTGGTGTGGTTAACAAGTTGACTTTGTATTCAGTCTGGAGTCTATGGAAATTCTCACTGGCCTAACTCCCAAGGAAAACTTATAAATAATGTCGAACAACGTGTGACTTTGGAGAAAAATGAGTCTGAGAAAAACTTTGGTTTCAGGTCATGGTATAATAATAGGTAGAACCATGGTGGATTGGAGCCTCATCACATGAACTATTACCTTTAGTTTATAGATTGACGAGTAGCAGAGTTCTCGAGTTCTCATACGGTAAACAGATTACAGATAATCATATCCTCCGATTCAGGACTAAGGACTTTCCATGTGGGTATCAGAATCAGTATGAATTATTTTAAGCTATATTTTCGGTAGTCTCCACATGAACTGTGGTCGCAACGCAGTTTTCTTGGACGACTATCTACATCAGTTCTTGCTGACCTGTGTGTTAGCTGTCTGGAATTTCGATAATTAGTAAATGAACTAAGCAACTGCAATTAATGCTTGTAAACAAAGAGATCAGATAATTATGATGGTATTTAATTTGGTTCTCATTTGTGAATTATGACTCTGTCAATACTTAATACCCATTATGAAGTTTTAAGACTTTCAACAAATTGTTTTTACCAGCAAGACCCTGGAAGGACTTGGTAAACCTACTCGTATTTATCTTTTGATTTCACGGTATACCCTTAATTTTATGTACCATTTGTTCATATACTTGGTTCAGGGTTTAACTCTTCCCCTCTCAAAACGGAATATCATCAAGTCTCATGCACATTTGAATAAACAAATGAACACAAATTTCTTGGAAGTTTACCAAGAATTTACTTGTTACACGAATAAGCTAACAAATAAAACGTATCAACCGACTCTCTCTCCCATTTGCTCATCAAAAGATGTAGCAAGCGAGCAATCTTTTAGAAGCAATGACTGTAAACCAACAACCACCATTGCTTTGGAGTATTGCACTTACGTTGATGTTTCCCTAAGTGACTTGTGGGTTCAAATCCATAAATCAAGTATTCTAAAGTCAAAAACATTTAAAAACCATATAGAAAACCTTGTTGTATGAAGAAAGTATACGAATGTCAAAGAACATAATTATAAACTTGCGAGTGGGCATTAATTTTTGAAGAAAAGGCTGTGTTTAAGTTCTGAAAGCTTCCTTGTATACGTGAAACTGAAGAAAACTCAAGCTAAGAGCTTCTGTCAGGTTGGAGATTAAAGTAGTCGGCACCAACTTGCTCATATATTTCACATTCCTAGATCCATTTTAATAGTGAAGAGAGAGCGAAGTTTCCCAACTCAGCGATGATAGGAAGCAGCAAGTTCGCGGGTATTATGCCGAATTCCAAGGCCATTTCAATACTGGTCCCTCGTGCATGTGTGTGTGGATATATATATCCTCCTCCATGCATTAAACTGAGATAAGTTAGCGATCTAGGCTTCTCATATCAAAGAAAGGCATGGACCAAAAAAAGTCATTCATTGTAGCAACTTTGTCTCTCGTAGTTTTCATTTCTTGGGAACTGCATTTTGTTCAAGGTGCTGAAGAAAAGGACAGTAGCAAGAGCACGAAGTACTCATCACTTGATCCCGCTATTCAAAATTACCAATTCCTAGGCAAGTCAGGCAAGGGGAACGAGCGAGCCTTTTGCCTAGCCAGAGGAGCCTGCCATTACAGGACTCGTGAGTGTCCAGATCAGTGCAAAGAGAGGAAGCCTAAACATAACAAGAAGGTCAAAGCTTGCTTCATTGACTGCAGCAGCAAGTGTGAAGCAACTTGCAAGTGTAAGATCCTGTCCTGCCTGCTTAATCACTGTTTTTTCAGTCTTTTCACTTCCGTTCCATACCATTTGTCTCTCGTCCCATGTCTATCTTGAAGGAGCTTTATCAGTGAACCGTTGCGTATATCTTAAAAGCTTTATCAAATTATCATTCCATATCCCATCACAAGGCTCTTAAGATTGCTCTGGAAAAAAGTTGATTTATGCACATGAATAGAGTGCTTGCTGACAACACCATACTTGTCTTGTGCAGTTAGAAAACCAAATTGTGAAGGATATGGCTCGCTGTGTTATGATCCTCGCTTTGTTGGTGGTGACGGAGTGATGTTCTACTTCCATGGAGAAAAGGGAGGAAACTTCGCCATTGTTTCGGACGATAATCTCCAAATCAACGCACATTTTATCGGAACTCGACCGAAAGGAAGGACTCGGGACTACACATGGGTGCAGGCCTTCTCAATTATGTTTGACACACACACGCTTGTCATTGCAGCGAAGAGAGTCTCACACTGGGAAGACAGCACAGATGCTCTCATTGTACGGTGGGACGGTGAGACAGTTGACATCCCTGCAAACGGAGAGGCCGAATGGAGGGCTAATGGGGTAGACAGAGAGGTTGTGGTGGAAAGAACTGATGATACAAATACTGTAAGAGTCACAGTCGCCAAGCTGGTGGAACTGAACATAAGGGTTAGACCAATTGGGAAAGAAGAAAACAGAGTTCACAACTACCAGTTGCCAGATGATGATGCTTTTGCTCATTTGGAGACACAGTTCAAGTTCTTTGACCTCTCAGATCTTGTTGAAGGGGTCCTGGGAAAGACTTACCGACCTGATTACGTTAGTCCTGTCAAGAAAGGGGTACCCATGCCAATGATGGGTGGAGAGGACAAGTACCAGACTCCATCTCTTTACTCACCTCTTTGCAAGGTTTGCAGGTTTCTGAGACCATCATCTACCATTCTAGCTGTTGAGGGAGTTTCTGAGTATTAATGAAACAAATATATGTAATTTATCTAGCTTTTTGATGTCTAAAATCAAAATATACTTGAGTCGTGTCTGGAACTATGTAAGTGGATTCAAACGAATAAGGGCATTAATCTTTGTCCATGTTATTACTACTTTTGTTTCTTCCTCAAGCACTTGTTAACGGAAATGTCACCAAAACAACTTTGTAAACTTTACTAAAGGTAAGATTTCGAAACCCGAAAACGATCATAGATTGCGCCTGTTATGGAGGAATCCTTGCCGAGAAGGCAAATCATATGATGAAAAGAAAATACAGTGGAAAGTACGATGAAACTTCCAAGTTGTCTTTCTACTGAAACTTCCAAGTTGCTTAAAATGGCCTTTTGGTAAAGTTTCGACAATTTGATGCATAAAAGCCCTAAATTAGGGACGACGTGTTGGTTAAGTCCCTTACAAAGTGAATGCTATGAGCAACAATTTCATGTACAGGAAGCTTCAACCGCTAAACTTTTTATTACTCCTCTGCAAGGATCGCCGAAGGCAGTCGTTGATACTTCAATTCTACAGCTTTTTGACCCAACGCAGGCCTGCAGAATTTGACTCCTCTTAAGAACAAACGAGGCAGGAGTTTTCATAGAGAAACATATTCTGCATTAAAAGATTGAAAGGGCCTACCTTCTGGACAATGGATAGAGCATTATTGCCGCTACACTTCCCATGGCTAAAATCCCCACAAGTTCCAGTTGGTGTCCCAAAGCTTGCAAATTTGATTGAAGAGATGATCTGATTAGGAAGTGGGCACTCGAGTGATAGTACAGGTTTTGATTTCCTTTCTGATTTTGAATCTGAGTTCCACATATCTACAGGCAACGGATGTGATTCTGAAATGTGCGAGCAGAAACTTCCAGTCTGGCTGGTAGCAAAAGCAATTTTGGTTGGATCTCCACCAATTTCCTCGAACAAGACAAGAGTGTTGCCGCTCAATTGCACCCACGAACGTGGTACATGGTACCTGCAAAGTTGTTATAAGAACCAAGAATTCTGAAGAAATTCACAACATAAATGCCTTGAAACTGTCGAGAACTCACAATGACTGAGAAGGTTTTCCACAATTCTTGAGACATTTGTTAGAATTGTAAGCACCTCTGTAATTGCAAGAGTTGGTGCAGCCGCTATTAGGAGACATATTGGCTGGCCAATAGCGTCCAATGCTTTGTCCATTCACCCATGCTTCACCCTTGCCCATCCCCGTGAAGTCAATTGCGATGGGATCATCACCCGCAGGAATGTCAAAACTTGTCTGTAACAGAAGTACTGTAAGTTATTAGTTTTAAGCAATGAATTTAGAGGATAAATTTGTCATCTGAGAGACCAATGCAAACTCTACCAATGCAAAATACCTAATCACAGAACCTGACAAAGAAATTCGCTTTACATGATTGAGAAAGAAACATAACATTAGACGAACTATCTGTTCATAATATTCGCTTGACTAATGATTGAGCCACTTATGATCTGTCCATAATATCACATTTCAGACACTTATATCCATAATGGACCAGTAAGCGCAAATGATTCTAAATTTAAGAACAAGAGAAATCTGATTCGTTTTAACTGGAAGGAAAGACTAGTAAAGGAATCTAGAACAATATTTTCTCAGTTTCTTGTTTATCATGTCAAACTACTTCTGAAACATGTTATGTTTAAAGCTTAGACAACCTCAAATATTATCACTTGTAATAACAATCTGATGTGTTTTTTCAACTTTTAATGGTAAACTGATCTGTTGTCGCTTTTCCATCCAATGCGTGATCCTGATGCAAACCCGTTCACAGTTAAACTAGAAGTTATTGAGCCTACTGAGGCCAAATTTTCTCTCACAGCGAGATATTACAATTTTATATTTAGAAAATTTCTTCCCAGTTGCAATGTATTATTTGTTTGGCAAGCATCACTGTGAAGAACTGTATGTCAATGACCAGATTGCATCATATGCCATATTCAACTGGAAATCAGAAAAACCAGTAGAGTGGTAATTTCGACAAATGGAATTTTACAGTTACCTTGTACCATGTCAGAGGCTGCTTCTTGGGCAATATTGACTGTGAAACCCACTGTGAAGAATTTCCATTAGGCAGTCCTGATTCTTCACCTTTAAGTCCAACCTACACTCATTTACCCAAAGCCAAGAGAAAGTTAAAGAAAGAAGTTTAATAGTCCAATCTACACTCATTTACCCAAAGCCAAGAGAAAGTTAAAGAAAATAGTTTAATCATCTATTAGGAGTTCTAAGTTATTGTATGAAGGAAATTAACTATAGTAATATTCAAATCTTCCAGCAAGCAGAGTCAAATGGAGTTCAGTCACCATTGTACAGTTATTCATTGAATAGTAAACAGAAAATGCAAGAATATTGACCTGATAGGTCCACTGCTGAGAAGATAGATCAATGGTACTGCCATTTCCCAATCCTTTCAGCTTTACTGGACCAGTGATGCCCGCACCAGTTAAATCAAAAAAGGCTCCATAATTCTGATGCCAAATAAGCTTCCAATCAAATTGATATAATAATGCCTGGATCCTATAATATGATTCTCCAATAGACACCATATTTCAGCTACTGGCATTATGACCAACAAAACATCGAGCAGAATACTGCCTCTGTTTACAAATTATTACTCTGGTAAATCTTAATCTGGAAAATTGTACCTGAAGTCCCACAGTCAAGCTCAGAAAATCAATGCTGTTATTTCCAGCTATGAGCGTGATGGGAATCTCCACTGCAACCTTAGGATTGTTTCTGCTGCCTGTTCCGCTTCCTGTATGGATCCAATTTTATATGTATACAAAAATCACTCCATGTGTTGAAGGAAAAGCTTTATCTAAAAGAAATAGGTTATCCCAAATTTAAATAATGGTAATAAGCATTGCATAATTTTCTTGGTCGAAATAATCTAAATTCTAAAAGACATACAGGGCTGACAGCTGAAACAATTTCGAGATACTAGCCAGAAAACATGTTCAGCTATTATTGAAGTGGCAGTTAATTGGATAGACAATATATTTTCTATAATGTATTATGAAATTCAGTTATTCAAGTTGCAGTTTAGGAAAGACGGAAGCTTTGCCACCAAAATGAAACAGGGATCAAGATCAGGCCTTCAATCAATTCTCTCAAGAGAGACTCAACTAAACCTATCTATCACAACGATAACCAGTCTTCTCGAAGGTACTAGTAGGAATAACCGTCAAAATCAAAATAAATTACTCCAGAAGTAACATGGATGAAGCAAAAAAAAAAAAAAATCTAGAACAGAAAAAGACTTTAATCAGTACATAGATTGAAGGAAAAGCTTTATCTAAAAGAAATAACCTATCAAAATTTTAAAAAATGATAATAAAAGCAAAGAACCGACAGCTGAAAATTTAAAGATGATAACCAGAAAATAACATGTTCAGCTAGTACTGAAGTGGCAGTTAATTGGATGGATAATATATTTTTCTGTAATGTCTTATGAAATTCAGCTATTTAACCTGCAGTTTAGGAAAGACGGAAGCTTTGCCTCCAAAGCAAAACAGGGATCAAGATCAAGTCGATACATTCTCTCAAGAGAGACTCAACTAAGCCTACCTATCACATTGATAACCAGCCTTCTTGAAAGGTATTAATAGGAAAAACCGTCAAAATCAGAATAATCAAATTAAATTACTCCACAAATAATATGGATGACGCAAACAAAATCTAGAAAAGAAAGCGACTCTAATCATAAAACTTGTCAGCCAAACGATAAGAAACTCAGATTTCCGTGTGAACATATTACCTACAAGCTTCCCGTTAATGAAAACATGAAGGGCATGGCCAAGGGATTCAACATGAATAACAACTTGAGATCCATCTTGAAGCAAAAAGTCATCATCTTTGACATTCATGCTGCCAAGTTAAACCAGAAATAGTTTAGATACAGAAAGACAAATCTTTCGTGAACTGTGTCAGCAAATGCCAATAGATAGACGCAGCCAGGCATGTTTTTGGGCAAACAGCTGTGAACGCAGACCTTTTATACCTTAATGAGTACCATAGGTAGTCGCTCTGATCAGCAGTTGTATTTATCTGCTCCAGTAGTCCAGATTTCACGAAGGCATTATCCTTGGAGATACCCACTGGTTCATTAATCCAACTCCAGCCAGAGCCGAGAGTCTCAGAGGAATCCACATCACCGTCCAGAGATTGACGGGTGAAGCTTGGAATCATGGTCATAGAGTTGATCTGTCATGAGAAAGCTACTTGTTTTAGTGACTATATTTGGGAATTGCCAAAGTGCTCGGTGGCTGGCTGGCACAAGATTTGCAAACAGCACGATTCCTTGTGCACATCACTTTTCTAAAGCTTTACAGAGGAGTGGGAAAGTATAGAGAATTCTCTTCAGAAAGTAACAACGCCTCAATCAAAATTTCAATAAGCGAAAATTCTGCTGATATGCACATAAATGATACAGTCGTATCTTTAATTAGCAGAGATTATTTTCGGTTAGATTTAAATGTTCAATTTAAAGACTGTCTTCTATTAATATTTTATTTATATAATTGAAAAAAATACATAAAATCTAATATTTAAAAAAATTATATGACGTATAATTTTTAATTCTGACTACATCATCAAACATATAAGCGCAGATATGTTTACCATTTTAATAACAAAAGTGAAGAACCAAATAATATCCTCTAAATGTCCGTCTTTATTTGATATATCAATCATATTCATAAATATTAATAGAGATAAAAATTTTAAACTGAATTATCTTATTTTTAAAATTAGAGACAATATTTAATTAAAAATTTTACAAATACGTATTGAAATAAAGATTTTAAATAGATTTAACATTTTTTAATTGATTATTCAGTACGCTATTTCAGAAAAATATGAAAAGGCTTATAAAAATGATAAGCTGGTCGATTACATGATCGCAGATCATCAACGTAAATCTTAATTACTCATATATGCAAAAGCAATAAATATTTGCAACAGAAGATAAAGATGCATACCTTTGCAGTATTAAGTACCACATCCTTGCAGTCTGGCAAGATGCTCACAGACCATGCAGGCAAGCTATATGCTTTACCGTTGAAATTAACAGTTTCGTCCGTTGTGGCAATATTGGCAAGAAAAGCAGAACATAATCCTGTTGTCTTATAAACCGTTACCTGAAAGAACAAAGTAGTCGATGTAAGTATTGTCTTAAAAACCGTTAAATGAAAGGACAGAGTGGTCGATGTAAGTATAGAAATTATGCTTTCTGATTTGCAAGAAAACATATCAGAAATACAATTTAGGATTAACTATAGAGCTAAGTCCCAGACATGTTTCAAAATAAACGAAAGAATAGGAAAAAGTGGAATTTTTTTAATTAAAAAAAAAGTGGATAGTTAGTAAGGAAAGAGGGATATGAACTAGGTGTACAACTTCATTTGACATATTTGAGCAATATATCCGAACATTTATCTCAAACAGGAAAGAATGATCTTTTTGAAATTTTAAAGTGGTTATTAAGTTCAATCTCTTCTTTTCTTCAAAAGAATATGTAGTACGAATAGTTTAGAGATGAGTTCTTGTAATAAAGTTGGTATTATTTTAATCTTTTCATTCTTCTAGTAAAGACGCAACTTAAAAGAATTATAGCTCCTCATTGAGTTTTCTTGTTATAGAAAAGGAAAAAGTGTTGTAGATGACTTCTTATCCGTATTTAAGGATTAGATACGGTATTGAATTGGTTCAGTCATGGAAGAACTTAATTCACCAAATCAAATTGAACTACTTTGAGAAGACCACATGTTAAAGACGAAACATTTGAATAACAGTGAGAGACATAGAGGGGAGCTATAATGTGATTGGTTGAAGGTTAAATAAAATTGTAAGTAATCTCAAAATGACCACTATTAGCCGTTGAACTCCATCTAGCTTTCCAATTATTATACTAAAAGCTCTAGCACACCTAACTCTATTCTTCATGTTCTTTTGGTCACAAGCTAGGTTAACCGGTTGCTTAAGTAGTATGGCAAAGAATAGAAATTTTCGTAAATAGGCAAATTATAAAGCAGCAACACGATTGCGATTTCGTTTTAGAAGCAACTGGGAATTTTAGGGTTTCAAGAAATTTGTCAAAGGCTTCTTCTTCCAAACACCTGAAAACTAAGTAAATAGATGATCGTCTGCAATAAAAGCATGTACCTCCAAATTTTGACCGGCAGAAGTAGTTGTTGGCTCAGTGGCTACCATTGCTTCTTCGCAAAGCTTTATGGCGTTATGCAGATCTTTAAGATGTCCCCACTTAGGTTGTCTAACAAGTCCTGCAGCACATCCAGTATATCAAAGATTCATCATTATGAAATCTTAATTAAAACGCACTCTTTTTATGCTGACAGGACTGCAAAATCAGCTTCTGCTTGGGGAGTGGAAATTAGTCCTCTCCAAAATTAATATCACATTAACATCCAGTATCAATTTCTTTTTTACTTTGAAAAACATGATGTGCCGAAAGTTTTTAAACCTCTTCTACCAACAAGTTAATTAAGCATCAAATACCCTCTAGAATCATGCTTACCCAAGTAACACGTAGAGTTATTGATGATTTGAAGCCAAGGGGTAGATAAAAGAGCATTACCGTACTCATCAAGGGGAGCATCATAATCATAACTGGTAGAAATGAAGGGTCCACCGGTAGAATGTCCAAAGTTACTCCCACCATGGTACTGTATGCAAATGGCCAAAATCAAACTACGATTAACTCTGGGCTAAGAATATAGGCTCATAGATGCATTGTGACACTACCATATAGTAGTTTTGGAAGGTTCCACCCAGCTGATAAAAGCGTGCCACAGCAAAGGCAATGTCTTCTACAGGTCTATAGGGAACGGCCCCACCGAAGGAAAGATACCTTGTATGCAATTAAAGTGAAACGGCCGTTAGAGATAAGTGCATATACATTTAACAATAATAATTAAAAAAATTGGCCGTCTTTTTAATTTAACCCATTTAAATTGCTAAATCTTGATGGGTCCGACACCTTACCATCCACTCCAATTCTCAGTCCACATTTTGGGTTTGTTTTTAGAATTTGGGGTGAATTGGTCACAGTAAAATCCATTGCAGGTATTTATCTGTAAATTTACCCAAGAAAGAAAACAAAGAGAATATTACATAAACCACTGGGTCAGTGCACTATGTGCCAAATTACATGACTTTAGGAGAATAATATTCAATTATTATTCTGATGCGAACATATGTTGTGATTCACATTGTTCAGAAAATGAAGACGAACATTAAGATAAAGATAAACTTACAATGGGATCAGGAGCATCGGCTTGTTGGCACATGACCCAGGGTACTCCAGTGTCTAAAGACGTAGCCATACTAGCTGCCCAATTGATATAAGTCTTGGCTGCAGGCCCATAAGCTGAATCAATGTTACCATATTCGTTTTCAATCTGGATTAAGATTATTAAGAAAATAAAAATGTAAAAAGTTAAGAGCTTGACCCAATAATATTAACCAACTTCAAGTTCCTAAAAGTGTATTACTCGATTCCCAGAACATGCAAAGTCAAACTACGACGGCAAATTGGCATCCTTAAATAGAGCATTGACAATTAGAAACAATAATCAAACGCGCACAATTCTATAGCAAAATAATTATGAAACCAACCTGTGATAAAATGATGGGTCCTCCTTGGGATGCATAAAGCTTCTCTTGCTTCATCATGTCCACTATTTTCATCGTGAACCGCTGCATTTCATCCTGAAAGAGAGAGGTAGATGTAAATTATAATGAAGCATGAACCACCACAAATATCTCGTGCAGTAAAATTTCTATATTAAGTTGGACCAAAAATTAAACCTTGAAAGGCTGGTTGTCAGTCCGGAACTTGATTCCAGGTACAAAATGCAACCAAAGAGGAAACCCTCTGCACCCAATAAAACACACACACGCAAATAGAAGTTTGCGTTAATCAGTTAATTATCAAATAAATTAAAAATTTGTACCTACCCATAATTCCACTCTGCGCATACATATGGTCCAATACGAAGATGAACATAAAGTCCAGCTTCTGCAACTAACTTCACAAATTTCACCAAGTCGTATCTTCCTTCAAAGTTATACTGAACATAAACACTTCATTATCGTACACACAGTAATCATCATATATAAAGGATAAACATAGAGAGAGTGAGAGAGAGACAAAGAGAGAGAGAACGTTACAGCATTAAAGAATAAAAACAGAGCAGTGAAGTAATGAACCTGATTTCGGACAGGTTCGTGTACATTCCAGAAGACGTAAGTCTCTATAACATCCAAACCTCCATCTTTGGATTTCTGTATAAGGCCCGGCCACATCTACAGCAAGAAATCGTGCACCGTAATGATAAACACGAACAGTGATAATCACAATACTAGAAAAAGAAGGATAAAAACACTGAAATAGTAACTAAAAAGGATAAGCATGTTGGATGTAACCACCTCCGGTGTACTGCGGGGGTAATGAATGGAGCCGGAGACCAAAACACGGCGCGTACCGTCGATCACGACGGCTCTGTGATCGTATGTCACGTTGGCTGCAGACGACGCCGTAGCAAGCACGAAAAACAGCGCCAATAATACTTTCCCTCTCATTTTCACACCAAGCACGTATTCTCAAAAAGATTCTCGCCTCCGCTACTTTATATACGTATTATATGCAATCCTTTAAGCTGTGGTTTTCAAAAAATCGCTTGCTTAGAAGATTCACTTGCTTTTGCCTTTTGCTTTCATGTACATGATGCAAGTGACCAGGGCTTTATAGTTGAAGCCGTGACCGTGAGGAGAAATACCAAAGGCTAGATGGAGAGTGCTGTATTGCGCGGGGACGACACGCCAGGTGAAGCAGGCCACGCGCGTGGTGCGTCGGCAAATCGTAGCAGTACCACTGTCGTTTCGTTTCCTTCGTCTTGATGGTGCGGGAAAGCACCGCTATGGTTAGACAGCGTAAATTATGGCTATTCCTGTCACTAGCTGCACGCCACGTGGAATAATAGATCATTGGGTCAAGCTTTTTGGTACGGGCACGTAATGATTAATTTGGGTTTCGCGGCGAGGATGAAAGGTTTTCATTCAAAGATGTGAGTGCACGATAATCTATTTGGTTACGATAGAGTGCGGGTAGGCATTACAACTTTATACTCTAACTTCTAGTAGGAAGTAAGTGTTCGAATGACTTGTTTCAACTTTCAAGTGATTGGTTGGTTATACTTTGAATAGTAACCATGGACATCAGGTGCTCACGCCAAAATAGGTGTGACATGTAGCAGAGGATTACGGCCAGTTTTTTTTGTACTGACCCAAATGTTTTATCGTGAAGGAGAAAATTAATATAAATATATTATAATACCCAGTAAGATAAAATAAGGACGGATAAAAAATATGCTTCCTCGTATATAAAAATTAAAAAAACAGGAAGACTGAAATATATTACATATATTATACTAGAAGTAAATAATTTTATAATTTTTGTCAGTACAAATACATGAGAAATTTATGATCATCTTTTCAAATGAGCTTCAAAAGTTAAATTGAAACATGTTCAAATTTAATATAAATCTACGAACTTATTTTCTTAGAATTGGAGTGAGCATATGACAAAAAATATAATTTATGAATAATATACGGTTACGCATTTAATTTTAGATAAATTAAAAATTTCTCTTTAAATGACGAACAAATTATCTGTTTTATAAATGAATGAAATAGATTAAAATAGTATTAGAATAACATTCATGTATAAGATGATTTCATTTGCTTTAAATGGAGGAGGCATAGGGATGAAATTGTTAAAAAAATGCCTATTTAAGAATTAATTCGTAATAAATAATTCTTTAGATTCTTTGAATCATAAAAAGAAGAATCACCTCTTTTTGTCTACCTCTACAAACAATGTTTCATTATTTGCGTTACCGTAGACTTGTTTGAAGATAGATTGTGCACTAATAAAAGTGAAATTCAGAAAATTAAGGTTCAAAGCATAATTTTGTGAACAATAAATTATCTAATAGTGGAAAATA
Organism: Erythroxylum gracilipes; assembly: GCA_026413385.1. Taxonomy (NCBI): domain Eukaryota; kingdom Viridiplantae; phylum Streptophyta; class Magnoliopsida; order Malpighiales; family Erythroxylaceae; genus Erythroxylum; species Erythroxylum gracilipes. The sequence continues at coordinate 7,671,279 of JANZLC010000201.1, forward strand.
ATCATGATAATTATAGGATCTTAATATGCTCTAGCTCTAAAATTATAGTCGTACAAGGATTATCCACTTGATTTTATGGTACACGAGGGCAGTGCTTATGAGTTCAAATTTTTTGTTCAATAATACTCTATCTTATTTTATTTTGCGGGCTCTATATAAATCTTACGCAAGATCCATATAAATAAATACAATAAAATACCGTAATATTAAATAGAGAATTTAAACTCGGTGGATTGTGGGTGGTGTGAATACGTTCCATTTTTTGATTGACTGTGATAACGTAAAAAGTAATAAATGAGCTAAATTCAGGTCAGTTTTATGGTGTTGATAACTTGTCGACCAAGTTTTTGTTTTCATTTTTTTTACTATATAAAGAAAACAAATAGTGTTATATACTAGCAATATGGGCCTAATAATTACTTGTAAACCATAAAATATTATAATTTTAAATAATAAAATTAATCTTACCAAAATTCTTTTATATTTGAATTTAATTAATCCTCGGTTGAATAAAGAATGTTTATGTCACTAATGCCACCTGCCACCCACTCAATTCGTCCCATGCACCAATTGGTATATATAAAGTCTAGGAAGTGCTAGGCTTTATATAGAAATTGCATAAGAAAAAAAAAACTTTCAAGGGGAAAAAAAAAGGAATATGCCATTGAGTTACTTCTCTCCATTACCCTTTTCTGGAATTTGAGATCTATGTAAGGTGAGCAAAGTCCAGGACAACCGCATCTATGAAGAGATATTGGCATTAAGCTTTTGGATTGATGTTTAAGTTCCTTTCTAAGCAATTTTATACGGAAAGAAACAAGTTGATCCTTGTCAAATATGATAACAATTGTAGAGCTAGTTGATCCCATAAATGACAAGCAGATATCTATATCAATTGTACGTGGTGTGGAGGGTCGGACTTACTCCTAAGCTTTAATACTCAGGGCAAGGTCGGGTTTTGCCTAGTATATAACTTTTTTTTTCTTGGAAATGGGTAAAAAATTATAAATAGGAGAAACGCCAAATAGTTATTTCATAATTATATAAGGTACCATTAAGATAATATTTAATGATTAAAGTTTTAATTACTAACTCTCCATGTTATTAGCAATTAGGAAAGTCGTTCCAAAGTTAGATAAAAATTTAATTAAGAGCATAAGCCGAAATTAAAGTTGATATTTCTTATTTTAAGTTTCAATTTAATATAATTTAAAAATTTTATCACTCATTTTTTTGTTTTAATATCAATTTTAAAGCGTTTAGAGAGAAACAAAGAAGCAGCAATTTAGAGTGTTATCAACGCGGTTATAAGGGAAGTGGGCATATAATAAAATGACGTTCATTGATGATCTTTATGCCAGATTTGAACACAGGATAAGATTTAGCAGGTCTTGGAAAAGGACGGCCACAGATCGGGGCGGCACGACCGGACATCCAAACTAGACCGCACAAGCGCAAACGTTTCAATAGTTAGTGAGCATATTCTACACGCTTACCAACTGTAAACCGCCTATAGTAAGACACCGGAATAGGGATGCTAATAGGTAGGGTTCGGTTCGAGTTTTACTCAACCCATATCCATATTTATTTTTTATGACTCAACCCATATCCATATCTATATTCATCGGTTTTTACGATTTACTACCCATATCCAAATCCATTG
>JANZLC010000201.1:7695204-7705470 GCA_026413385.1 Erythroxylum gracilipes
GGTTTGGTCAGGTCCCCTATGTGGGACAAGTGCACTTGTCCGTTTTATAGCCTTCTCCCGGCTGCCCGCTAGTGGCACTGGAGCTCCGATTTCAGACTCCCCTCTGTTCACGGCTACACCGGACCGTTATACGGAAAGGTGTGGTACGTTCCGTTCACGGCTGCACAGGACCGCTATGCGGGAATGTGCAGTACGTTCCGTTTGGACCGAACCAAACTATTCTGATGTGTTATGTGATTTTACTTTGTTTATAATGTGGTGCATTTATATGTGATGCATTCATGTTTTTGATTTATTTATAAATTGTGAAAGGTTTTGGAAATTTCGAGGAATGGGAATTTGAGATTTTCAATCGTAAAAGTTTTGGAAAATGTTTATGAATAAATTTGAATGATTTGAAAAGTTTGAGAAATGAGTTTATGAAAAATTGGATACGGTGATTTGTTTATAAATGACAAAAGTTTTGGAAAAATGTTTTTGCTTATTTTTCTATTATAAATATGTTATCCATTGAGCTATCGAGCTCACCTCCCTTTCATCCCCATCTCCAGGTTTTTGAGTAGGAGATCGGATGGAAGACGGTCAAGACATTAGTTTGACTTTTGCATGTTTTTGTAATTTGTGGAATTGTGGATTTTGGCTTTGGTAATATTCATGGCTTAGAAAGTCATTAAAGTTTGTAGTGTATTTATTTTTGGAATGTAAAGAATTTATGCATTTATGTTGAAATATGAGGTATTTTTTGTAATTAATTAATTTATGAGGTGTATGAATTTTGAAGAATTAAGAGTTTGTGTATGGATTTGAGTTATAGATTTGTGTATGATTATGGAATATAACTTATGATTGTGTATGAATATGAATGGGATTGAATTCTGATGATGGATACTGATTTGAGACTTATTGAAGTGTTAGGTATAGATGTGTGTTCTGCTGATGTTGGGATTCCGGACGGGGAGTCCGATGGTTTGTGTTGACTGGTTGTGATTATCGAAGTGTGTTTATCTCTATTGCAGATTTTTAGGTTGTTACAAATACAACAGTTGTGCTGCCCATTTTTTGTTAAAATTGGGTGAGGGCTGATTTGTATTTTAAATCATGTGTGAGTTTTTGTGGTAATGAAGTAATAGAATTTTGATTAAATTGATGAGTTAAGAGAATTATAAGAAAGAATTAGAATTAGAATATGTTTTGTTAAAGATGAGATTGAGTTTGAGTCAGACTTTATAATTAAGAGTGGATTTGAGGATGAATTTTTCAAATGGGAAATTGAAATATTTGTATGGATAATTGAATAAGTATGTGTAAAGATGAAAAAGAAAAGAAAAAATTTTTTATACCGGTTTCAGATTTATACCGATTTTTCAGATTAGTATTAGACCGAGTTAGTCTTAGGGTATCCAGCGCGACGCTCGTTTTCTAAACTTTTTGTTCGCGGATGTCGGCATCGTTGAAAATCCGTTCTTTGTAATTCGTTCTGATTTGTATGTCGAAAATTTGAATTCGATTCGCTTTCGATTCTCCGTTCTTTGATTTCGCTTTCGCTTTTTGTTTTCTTGGATGTGATTGCTTCCATTTGTTTCCGAACGCGTTTAATCGCGTTGACGTTTTGCTTTGTTTCGTTCGATCTGTTGTTCGTTTTTGTTTTTAGTGCGTTTTTTGATTGAGGTCCGGTTCTGAGATCGGGTTCCAACACTGTAGACATTCGGTGATTATGAAATGTTATGAGGAAAAGTGGATTTTTAAAATATTGTGATCTCTTATAATGCTTTACAAGTGAATAATGTTATGATGCCATGTGAAGTGAATATAGTGATCGCACGTAGCTCGCCCTTATCGTAGGATATGTACCGGAATGACCTTCGGGTATCCCAGTGGGTACCCTGCGGTAAGGGGGCGCTACACCTCAAAACTTTTTTTTTACAGCTTTCCAATGGTCTGTATTAGGATTATTTTGGTATCTGCATATGATTCCAACCAGGAAGTTGATATCAAGTCTCATGCATGTATGCAAATACATCAAACTGTCAACAATAAAAGCATATGAAATACATTTCATTTGTTTACGTTCATATCATTCTTTTGACATTGTAAGAGACTAAATTTATCTCTTTTTTGTAATAGGACAACTTCCGTTGAACATTTGTTCATATTAAATCTCTCAATAATTCTTTCGATATGGTCTTTTTAAGATAATCTTATCATTCCTTGTGATTTGTTTTAGAATATTGACATTCCAATTGAATACATTTATCAGGATCGATTAATAACACTGTAAATCAAACATGAATCCATGATGTTTGAAGTTCTTGAAAAAATGATATATTCCTTCTCTTCCTGTTTCCTTAAGTGTTGGTTTCCCGATAGTTATAAACTTTCTGTAATATTTCAGTTAACTTAATATGAAACTATTTCTGCAATAGTTTAAAGGGAGAGGGAAAGGGCTTAGGCTTAGGCCCATTTGATTCTTATGGCTTATAGACCCATTAACCATCATATTGGGTTCCATAATTAGAATCAATCCATTATATTACATGGGCCACCTTTGATTAATCTAACAATCTCCCACTTGGCCCATGTGACGACTTGGTGATTCAACAATAAAACTTTAAGTGCACATCTTCGTATTGAATCTATCAAGTCATCCTTACTTGAACTAAAAAGATCAGATCATAGCGGTCACAAGTGATATAACATGATTCCTTTCATATATCACATAAACAACTTAACTCATCACACTTTAAATGGGTAATACAATAATTGTTATCACACAAAAACAATACTTATATACATTATAATGTGGATAACAAGTAAATGAGCAAAAACATGATTGTAATTGAATTCATAAGGTCAACACAATTAGAGCAAAACAATCATATGTATATATGCATGTCAGAACACTATGCCAACAAGGACTTCTCTATAATGCCCATCCGTTGAACATAACTAACAAATGTTTTGGGCGGTAAGCCTTTAGTTAACGGATCTGCTATCATTAGATCGATACCAATATGCTCAATTGACACTTTATATTTTTGCACTTCCTCTTTGACAAACAAGTACTTCAAATCCATACGTTTTGCATCATTCGAATACTTGTCATTTTTAGAGAAGAAAATGACTGCAGAGTTATCACAATAAATTTTTAATGATTTGGCTATACTATCTAGTTGATCTTGTACACTTCTTCTTCTAAGTCACCATTTAGAAAAAGCAGTATTTTCATCCATTTGGTGAAGCTCTAAATCATAATGAGCCACTAGAGCCATAACAATTCTTAAGGAGTCCTTCTTTGAAACTGGTGAGAAGGTCTCTTTATAGTCAATGCCATCATTTTGAGTATTACCTTTGTCAAGAAGTCTGACATTATATCTTTCAATGTTGCCTTGCAAGTCGAGTTTGGTCTTAAAGACCCATTTACAACCTATTTGCTTTGCACCTTCTGGCAACTTAACTAATTCCTAGACGTTGTTGTCATCCATTGATTTCAACACTTCTTTCATAGCATTAAACCATTTTCCAGAATTGCTACATTCTATGGCTTCTTTAAACGAGACTGGATCTTGATCAATCAAGTGAGTAAACTTTATAGTCACTCGAAATAGCTAGCCTTCTCTACCTTATAGACCTTCGTAACACTATTTCTTGTGACATCACTTGATTATTTGTAACTTGAACATCATTACCTGGTTCTTCAGTAATATGTTCAATTAGTGGAGTTAGCACATTAATTTGTTATTTTTGTATATTGCATATCTGTGATGCAACAAGAGGAATAACAACCGGTGGAATCACATTTGATGTAGTAGTTTCTACTTGACTCTTGTGCATATCCACTTTTCACGGTTCTCCACTCCCACTGATTTGACCATTCTTAATGAACCGAGCGTTACCATACTCAACTATTCTCGTACTATGATTAGTATAATAAAATCTATACCCCTTTGAATTTTCAGGATAGCTGATGAAATGATCACTAACAGTTTTAGCATCAAGCTTCTTTTCATGTGGATTATACATCCTTGCTTTTGTCGGAAAAACCCAAATGTGAAGGTGTCGTACACTAGGTTTCCTTCCTGTTCACAGTTCATAAGGTGTCTTAGGAACTGCCTTACTAGGAATCCTATTAACCAGATACGTAGTGGTCTTTAATGCATGCATCCACAATGATAAAAGTACAATACTATAACTTAACATACTCCTAACCATATCCATAAGAGTACGATTCTGCCTTTCAGTTACATCATTTTGTTGCGGTGTACCAGGCATTATGTATTGAGTACATATGCCTTGACTTGCAAGAAAATTTACAAATGGACCTGGACATTGTCCACTTTCATCAAATTTTTCATAATATTCACCACCTCTATCAGACTTTACTATCTTTACTTTTCCATTTAACTGTCTTTCTACCTCATTAACGAGCACCTCTAGGATGTCCATAGATTGAGACTTTTCATGTAGCAGAAAAATATAACCATATTGTGAGAAGTCATCAATAAAGGTAATGAAATATTTTTCAACGCCCTAAAAAGGAATGTCGAATGGACCACATATTTCTGATGACTAGATGCTTTGATATATGTTTGTTTTGCTTACCTTTAATGCAATCCACACATATATCCCAGTCAGCAAAATCCAATTAAGGTAAGATTTCACTTTTCACTAACCTTTGTAACATTTGTTTAGATATATGACCTAATCTTTTATGCCACAAACAAGCAGAATATTCCTTATGTGCACTACGTTTATTTCCTATAATATGGTCAATATGAAACAGAGATTTAACAAAATCAACATCAAGATTGAAACGATATAAATAATCTATTAAAGTACTAGAACCGTAATAGTACTTGTGTTTATACAATAAAAAAACTCTGTTTCCAATATTAAATAGAAATCCAACATCATCCAACTTTGCAAAAGAAACTAAATTCCTATAACATTCAGGAACATAAAGACACTTTTCTAGATCCAAGTAACACATAGAGTTCAAGATCAATCTGTGCATCCCAATGCCCTCTATTTATGCCTTCGTCATGTTCCCTATATATAAGAACTTTTTAGTTCCGTTTATGGTTTGGATTGAAAGGAATCACTGTAAAATATATAAAACATGAGTAGTTGCACCAAAATCTAACCACCAGGTATTATTAGGCACTTCAATAAGGTTTGATTCAAAACATACTGAAACATAGTATGTACCTTTCTTTTCGAACTAAGCCTTTCGTTTCAGACAATCCTTCTTGAAGTGACCGGGTTTTTACAGAAATGACACTTCTTGTCTTTATGGACTTGACCCTCATTAACCTTGTTGAGAGCCTTGTGCTTATCTTTTCTTTTCTTTCTTGGTTTGTTCTTGCTACTACTAGCTCCTTGATGTAATGTGAGATGAACGAAGTACTCCTTCTCCTTCATTTTCTTCAATCTCCCTTCCTCCTGAACTAACATGGCCTTAATCTCTTGAAGGTTCCATTTTTCTTTAATGGTGTTATAATTCACTTGGAACTGACCAAAATCCAGAGAAAGTGAGCTGCTAATGAACTATACTACAAAGAACTCACTCACACCTATACCCATGAATTTCAGCTTTGCAACTAGGTTTGACATATGAGTTATATGATCGTGAATGTGCTGTGACTAGTCAAACTTTTTGGTCATTAGCTCACTTATTAAAGTCCCTACTATGGACTTGTTAGCTATATCAGATTGGGAGTATTCCTTAAGCCTCAATATGAATTCCTTTACATTATCCATCTTAGATATTGATGGCTTCACATTTTCTGCGATTGTCATTCGCATCAAGTTCAAACTCAGCCTATTAGACCATTCCCAAGCCTCATAAAAAGACTTGTTAGCTTCTGTACTGGTCTCAGTTATAGCTGCGGGTCTTACATCTGAAACTATAGCTAGGTCCAAGCCCATTACACCCAGTTGGAACTGAAGTTGTTCGGACCAATCTGCATAGTTCAAACCATTGAACTTGATCAACCCATTTCCTAAGGCGAACAAATTTGTAGATATTGCAAACACAACACATAGCTCACGTATTAATGCTTTGAATAAACCTAAATGGATTCAAACTAACTAAGAACTTTGATTATGCATTTAAATTCTCCTTTGGGCAATATTTAAATACATAACTGTAACCTATAATGATGCATAGTTCACTATAATAGACAATCAATCCTATTCTAGTGAACATGCATGTTATTTTTGGATATACAATCATATTAACCAAATATGTTGATAAAGTCCCTTTAATGTCATTAATCATAAGCAATGGTTCACATTTGGGTGATTTTCTAGCGTTATAATTAATGATCTTAATTGTTTAGTTCAACCTTTATATCATTTTAATAACATCATATCAACATGAACAATTGAAAAATTCATAATTAAATGTCTAATATTTTCAAACTAGGCCACTTTGGTGACTAACAAGCTTTCCATGCAATAAACATTTAATTGGACAATTATTATACATAACAAAATTTAATTTAATTAGTTTGGTTACTTTGGTGACTAACGAACTATTCTAAATTACTATAATGTCATGTATCATATTCAACATATAATAGGAAAAATTTAATTCCAAGCATGGCATAATATAAATATTCAAAATACCAATTAAAACAAATAATATGACACTAATTTCTAAAATTATATTATGCATAAAAAATAATACGCAACATTGATGCATAAAAAAATTAAAATTAAATCAATAAAAAATAATCAATTAATTATGTCATTAATTGATTAACCAATTACGATTCAAAATAAAATAAAAATAAAAAATCTTAATTAGGGTTGAAAAATAAATTCCATAAGTTACATAATTAATTAACACATAAGTCCAAAGTATTAAGATTCATAAAGCAATTATCATTTAATGACCTAAACTTAAATTCCATAAACCTCAAAACTGCTTTGGTCCAAAACTAAAACTGTATTAAGCACTTGATCATTGATGACCCAAATAACGAAGGGGACAAGTTTAGTCAAATGTAATGTCCAAAGAACGATTTAGAATGTAAAGAAATGGAGTCTATTCCTTATACATCAGTAGTTAGGAGCTTAATGTATGCTCAGACATGCACTCGGTCAGATATCAGTTTTACTGTTGGAATGTTGGGCTGATATCAAAGTAATACTGGTATGGACCATTGGAAAGCTGCAAAGAAAGTACTGAGATATTTACAAGGCACAAAGGATTATATGCTCACATATAGAAAGTCAAACCATTTGGAAGTGATAGGTTACTTGGATTCAGACTATGCCGGTTGTGTAGACTCACGGAAATCTACATTTGGTTATATATTCCTATTAGTTGGAGGAGCAATTTCATGAAAAAGTGGAAAGCAATCCGTCATTGCTACTTTCACTATGGAGGCTGAATTTGCGGCATGCTTTGAGGCCACGATTCATGGATTGTGGTTGCAGAACTTTATCTTAGGTCTTTCTCTCTAATAAATCCATGAACTATGGCCTTAAAGCATGCCACAAATTTAGCTTCCATAGTGGAAGTAGCAATGGCAGATTGCTTTCCACTTTTCCATGAAATTGCTCCTCCAGCTAATAGGAACATATAACTGAATGTAGATTTCTATGAGTCTACACAACTGGTATAGTTTGAATCCAAGTAACCTATCACTTCCAAATGGTTTGACTTTCTATATGTGAGCATATAATCTTTTGTGCCTTGTAAATATCTCAGTACTTTCTTTGTAGCTTTCCAGTGGTCCATACTAGGATTACATTGATATTAGCCCAACATTCTAATATCAAAACTGATATCTGACTGAGTGCATATCTGAGCATACATTAAGCTCCCAACTACTAATATATATGAAATAAACTCCATTTCCTGACGTTCCAAATCGTTCTTTAGACATTGCATTTGACTAAATTTGTCCCCTTTCTGAATTGGAACTATCCCTGCAGAGAACTTTTCCATTTTAAATCTCTCTAATATTTTCTCGATATATCCTTTTTGAGACAATCCTAACAATCTTGATGATCTGTCATGGAATAGTTCTATTCCTATCACATAGGTTGCCTCACCCATATCTTTCATTTCGAAATTATTAGAGAGAAAGGCCTTTACATCATTTAACATAACAATATCGTTTGCAGCAAGAAGGATATCGTCAACATATAGGACTAATATAATGAACTTTCTCCCACTGACCTTCATATAGATACACCGATCAACAGTGTTCTCTACAAAACCATAAGGTGTAATGGTATCATTAAACTTAAGATATCATTGTCGGGAAGCCTGTTTCAGTCCATATATTGACTTCTTTAATTTACACACTAACTTGTCCTTTTATGTGGTTTAAAAACCTTTTGGTTGATCTATATACACTTCTCCTTCCAAGTCACCATTTAGAATTTTTTCCATCTCTCACTCTAACGACCATCCATAATCTTTCTTTCTTAGCCCTTTTTAACTTGATTTCCAAAGAAATCCCAAAATGTTTTACCAATCGAAATTTTCATTTTCGTTTCTTTAACTTTTAAACAATCCGTATTTATCCACGAACAAACTCAGAACCCATACCCATTCTAGAAAACGAAAGAGAAAGACAGCATCGCAGAAACAATCAATGTTTAACATAAATTCAGAAAGTGAAAAACCTATAAGATAATCATGCTTTCATGCCATTTGAATACATTTATCAGGATCGATTAATAGCACTATAAATCAAACCTGAATCTATGATGTTTGAAGTTCTTAAAAGAAGATTTATTCCCTTTCTTCCTGTTTCCTTAAGTGCTGGTTTCCCGATGGTTAGAAACTTTCTGTAATATTTCAGTTAACTTAATCTAAAACTGTTTCTGCAATAGTTTAAAGGGAGGGGGAAAGGGCTTAGGCTTGGGCCCATTTGATTCTTTTGACTTGTAGACCCATTAACCATCATACTGGGTTCCTTAATTAAAATCAATCCATTATATATTACATGGGCCACCTTTGATTAATCTAATACCAATCACATAGGATACCTCTCCTATATCTTTCATTTCAAAATTCTTAAAGAGAAAGTCTATAGTCTTATAAAATATGTACAAATCATTAGCAACAGGTAAAATATTATCAACATAAAGACTATAAATATAAATTTACTCCCACTGATCTTAAATAGAAATAATGATTAACAATATTTTCTTGAAAACTAAAAGATGTTGTGATATTAGGAAGTTTGTTTAAGTCCATATATTAATTTCTTAAGTTTACATACCATATGACCTTTTCCTTCTGTGAAAAAACCTTTAGGTTGATTCATATAAACTTCCTCCATGAGATCACAATTTAGAAAGGTAGTTTTAACATTCATTTGATGTAACTCTAAATCAAACTAAGTCACTAATGCCGTAATTATTCTTAATGAGTCTTTCTTTGAGACAAGTGAAAAAAGTCTCTTTATAATCAATACCCTCCTTTTGAGAATAACTTTTGACAACAACTCTAGTTTTATACTGTTCAATATTACCATTTGAGTCAAGTTTGATCTTAAAGACCCATTTGCAACTGACTCGCTTAGATCCTTCTAACAAATTAACTAGGCATTGTTTTGTGCCATTGAATTTAACTCATCTTTCATAACATTAATCCATTTAATAAACTTATCACTTTCTATGACTTGTGAAAACGAAACATAAACATGATCCTTATTAATGCTATAATCAAATTCGGACTCTTACAAATAAACTACTTAACCTCTTTATTCTTATAGGTTTAATAAAGATATGCCACATGGTTCATTTATATCAATTGGTTGTAATTTAGTTTCTTTATAAGGTGTTTCATCTAAATATTATCTAAATATTGGAACATTTATGGGTAATGGAACATTAACCCTTATTTTATTAATATTCACATTACATTTTTCAACCCTCCTATTAACTTCACCATTTTCAATAAACTTGGGATTAGCTGTTTGAACAATTTTTGGACTATGGTTTAGATAGTAAGAACTATACCTTCTAAATTTCTCTAGGTAACTAATAAAGTAACCACTAACAGTTGGGGAATCCATTTTCTTTTCCTGTGGATTATAAAATCATGCTTTTGTTGGACAACTCTAACCCAGTATATGGTTACTGTCCTCACCCCTAAAGACAGTGGACAAGGACGGAAATATTGTGTCCAAAATGTCGTTTGCTTGCTGTCTGCTATCATATTTGTCCTTCAGACAGATGGACAAAGACGTTTTTAGCTGTCCAAGATAAAAGTGTGGGACGTGCGTGCTTGTCCGTCGG
>JANZLC010000201.1:7717527-7730085 GCA_026413385.1 Erythroxylum gracilipes
GTGCCTGAAGTTATTGAGTTCTATCGCTTTCTTACAAGGAAAAATGCTCAGATGGATAACAGAGCTAACTCTTCAGATGGATATACGGCACCAACAAGAAGAAAAAGAGAACACAAAAAGCATGAAAACAGAAGAGTGCATAAAAGAAGGGCAGAGAAGGCAACGCACCTATCGGGTGTGGCTGAGCCTGGGGAGAGGCAACAGATCTACGAGAGAAGGAAGAACAAAGGAGAAGGGGAACACACCTTTTTATTGTTGAAAACACGCTTCTCTCGTGTTTTGAGAAGCGTGTTTTCTAGTTTTCTAAAAATTAGAGATGAAAACATGGAAACCTATTAAAAGTAGTTTTCTAATTTTCTAGAAAATTGGAAAAATAGAAAACACGTTTTTTTTTAAAATTGATCTATTTTTTAATTAATAAACATGTTTTCTAATTATTTTCTATTTTATGAAAAATTTTTCTAAAAAACTAGAGAATTTTTAGAAAGTAAACGCACCCTTAGTTTTCCCATGCAGTTTCACCTCTTGGATCTGGCACTGCTCCTTCTCTTTGGTAAGAGCTGGAATAACTTATCCTGGAAGAGCACAATTGATTGTATGATGACATGCACTCAAGCAGGATTCTGAGACTCAACCCTCCTCAAGCTTACTCTGAGCCGCTCCACTAACTATATTTGGAAACAGCAGGACATTCATTCATAAGGGAAAAGGGCTCCAGAATTGCTAACTAGGATCAAGAACTGGGTCTCAGAAACTTATATTTCTTAAGAACGAGTTTGGAACTGTTATTTTGTTAGTGATAGTTATCCTAATATAGTTAATATAACTAAATTGCCTTTTATATTAATAAAATAATTTATGATATATAAAGATAATTTAGTCAATATAAATCATAATGATCATATTGTTTAATTCTTAGATGAAATCTCTAAATTCCTCTTTGAAGTCTTCCATTGAGACCCCTACGAATCCCAACTCCCGATCCTAATCATCTTCTTTGTGCTCCATGTCCTACCGTTTCTTTGTAATGATTTTGTATAGCTGATTAGCTTTTAGCTAGCGTCAGGAACTTACTTTAGGAGTAATTCCTTTTGTACTTGTATTATCTTTTAACTAATACAAGATTCTTTTTATCCAAAAAGGAAAAAAGAAGAAAAGCATGAAAACGATATTGCAGCCTGTATAGGAAGCATACATACAGAGAAGGGGCTTTCTTTGCTAATATATATTAGCCGTGCCAATGCTGGTTGGGAGGCTGTGTCAATGAAGTAATATGTGATTGTTAACCACTTGCTTTCCACCAACACTAAAGTGAATTGTGAACTTTCTTCAGCTCAAACGTCGCTATAGACTCTGTCAGAGACGATGAACTATCCTTACTAGAGTGATACAGACCAGCCTCAATGTCAACAACCACGCACACATTTGCAATCCACAGTTCACTTCGAATCTCCTGTTTTCCTGCTTTTTCAAGCAAAGTAGTTGCTCCAGCCTCATTTCTGTCATTATCTAGAGAGATAAAATAAGAGTGTTATTTTACAATCATGCTTATTTATGATAGGACTTAATTTTTTTAGTAACTTAGTTTGATTACAATTATAATTTTAATAAAGTTTTAATTAAAATTATGATTACTTTTAATTAAATTTTAATTTTAATTAGAATTATTTTAATTAAATTTTAATGAGATTCAATGTCTAATATTACTTCTTTAATTATAAATATTTTATATTCAAATCCAACTTAATTGAATTACTTTTTGTGTTTCAATCATTAATTGTATGTAACCTATTAAATTTTAAATATGTTGATGATAATATACATTATATTCTTAAATTACATTTAAGATTGAATAGATTATATTAGGAATGACAAAGAAATTTTGAATAAATTTTTTTACATAATTTTTTATATAATTCGTTTATTTTTGTTACTAAAATAATCAAATCAGACATAGAATATGTGTAATCTGTCATAATTTTGATTGATAATTAGGTTATAATGGAAAAGTGGATTCTTCGTAAGGAGGAGGCTTTTGTGGATGAGTCAAGTGCCGTGAGTTTTTATTAAGAGAAGAAGAACATTTAGAGAGTTGAGGATTGTTTAGAAGAAAGAGGTTATATTTCACTTGATTGATTTTAACTCAAGTACAAAGAGGTATTTATAGATATAAAAGATAACCTTTAATATCTAAGTAAATGAACTTATTAATGAACCCAAATAAACTATACATGAATCATATTTAATTATATAACCAATATATGAACATAATTAAACACCTAATAATGAATTTAAGCACCTATTTTTCTAGGCTTTTAATCTAGACATAGTTTTAAATTAACTTTCAACACTCCCCCTTAATTTAAAACTTTCTTTTGGACCATAAGTCTTGTTCTCAAGTGCTAAAAAACTTCAAAATTGAGTGATTTCATAAAAATAACTACAACTTGATCATTAGTCTTCACAAGCTTGAGCTCCATTTTGTTATCTATAATACATGGTCTCATGTTTATATGTTTTACTCTGATAATGAAAAATCGAGTTCTTGGCCTATGCTTATATAGACTTATTATCAATGCATGTTTAAGTTCCTTCCTTTTATGGCAAGTAGCCTTCTAAGCCAAATAGCATGACAAGTGCATGAAGTTGTAGCCACATATTTAGATTCAAAACTTGACAAAGTTATAATAGGTTACTTCTTCGAACTCCATATAATAGCGTAATCGCCCATAAAAATACGAAACCAATTGTTTTTTCGATCATCACCATCTTCCGTAAATTCACAATCATAAAATCTAACAATCGATAAATGATGTATAAAGCAACCCATAATCAATTGTACCTTTGATATAGCGAAGAATTCTCTTAGCTGCTTTTATATCAGTACAAGTTGGTCCTTCCATGAAATGACTTATCACCCCAACAATAAAGAAAATATCTAGTCTTTTACATGTCAAGTATTTGAAGCATCCAATAAGGCTTTTGAAAATAGTGGAATCTTCCTTATCTTTGTCATCAAACTTTGTCTTTTTGACTCCATATTCCATAGTTCTATTTACTAGATTGCAATCAACCATTTTGAACTTCTTCAACATTTCTTTTGCATATCCTTCTTGTGAAATAAAAATTATATCTTTCATCTGCTTCACTTTCAAGCCCAAATAGTATGAAATTAATCCTATGTTTGTCATCTTAAACTCCATTAACATAGATTAATTGAATACTTGAAACATTCTTAGCTTATTTTCGGTGAAAATAAGATCATTCTCATAAAGAATATCTCCATTTCCATATGATTTAATAGAAAGTCCATATTCATGAGAGCAATGAACAAAACCATTATCTTGGAAGTACTTGTTGATGTGAGTATCCCATATCTTTGGTGCTTGCTTTAACCTATACAATGCCTTTTTTCAATCTCATGACTTTATCTTCATACCTTTGATTGTAAAGCCAATTAGTTGTTCAATAAAGGCCTTCTTCCTGAAGATTTTCATATCAAAAAGCTAACTTTGCATCAAGTTGATAGATATTACACTTTATTTGAGCTATTAAGAGATTAATAAATGAATCGTCTCTGTACAAGCAATAGGTGCAAACAATTCATCATAATCTACTTCATGCTTTTGCTTGTAGCCTTTAGCAACGAGCCTTGCTTTATATTTCTCTATATCTCCATTTGCATTCTTTTTTATCTTGTAGAATCATTTGACTTCAATAGCTTCTTAATTCTCAGGAAGAGTTAATGATTCCCAAGTGTTGTTTTTCTCTCTTGCCTTGATTTCCTTCTCCAAGGCTTGTCTACATCTTTTTCCCTTTATGGCTTCCCTAAAATTTACAGACTCATTATCCACAAGAAGAAAAAATAAATTACTTACATCAAAATTAGTGATTTCTTCGTAAATATCATAAGAACTCCTCATTTTTCATGCCCCATGACTTGAAATTTCTCTATGCATTAACAAATAAGGAGAATAAGGTGTGTTAAGAGAAAGAGATGGAGCTATTTTTTGAACATTTTTTTTTAGTTTCTCATTCCTCTTCTTCAAATTATAGGAAAAAATCATAGGTGCTTTCTACTTATGTTTCCTAAACTCATGTTGTTTGTTCATCAAATTCAACATCTCTTCTCACAACAATCCTTCCGTTGCTTGGGTTATACAATCGGTAGCCTTTGAAATTCTATTCATAGCCAATGAATACATATTTAACACGATGTTCATCTAGCTTGGATCTTTCTTATTGCAGCTTATAAGCATATACAATGCTTCCAAAAATTTGTAGATAAGAAATACTAGGCTTCAATCCATTCGATGCCTATTGCAATGTTTGGTCTTTGACATTTCTCCTGGGAGATGGGTTTGACAAACAAACTACACAAGAAACAACTTCTGCCCAAAATTCTTTTGGCATGTTTTTGGCCTTCATCATTTATGGAGTCATGTTAAGAATAATTTTGTTCTTCCTCTTAGCTCCAACATTTTGTTGATGTAATCTTGAGACCGTTAGATGATGGAGAATTTCATGTAACTCACAAAATTATAGAATTCCTTGGATGTGAACTCACTTCCTTTGTCGGACCTTATAAGTTTAATTACATAGCCACTTTCTTTCTCCATAATTGCCTTGAACCTTTTAAATGCTCTAAATGCTTCTGATTTTGCTTAGAAAATAGACCCAAGTCTTTCTACTATAACCATTAATGGAAACTAAGAAGTATATATTTTTCCTAATGATAATGGCTAAATTGGTCCACACACATCATAATGAATAAGTTGAAGTGGTTTAATGCTTACGTCACAACTTCTTTTGGAAAACTCCTTCTTCAATGCTTGCTAAGTAGACATGCTTCACACAAATGCTGTGGGTGGTTGATGAGAGGCATTCCTCTCACCATGTATTTATCTATCAAAGCTTTGAATGCATCAAGATTCAAGTGTCCGAATCTTATTTTCCAATACCATTCTTCATCTCTAACATCCACCTTTATACAAGTTACTTCAAGTATCTTGATATTCAATTTGAACGTTCTATTCTTCGACATAAATACCTTAGAAATCAACTGAGCACATTGATCTCTAAGCCAAAGACAACAATCTTTCATATGGATTTCATATCCCTTTTTAAGAAGTTGCCTAGAATTAAAATAATGCTTTTTAATTTAGGCATATAGTATACATCAGTAATAAGTTTATGGTTTTCATCTCTTGAAGAAATTAGAATGGTACCTTTCCCATAAATTTGGATCTTTGAAGAATCTCTAAAAGAAACATTTCCTTTCACCTTTTCATCAAGCTCCAAAAATTAGGCTCTTTAACTCTTTGCTTGTCATCATCAATATTGACTTTCTTTTCAACATATTTAGGTGCAGCGTAACATTCCCTAGAATAATGCCTTAATTTATGACAATTGTAGCACTTAATATTAGACTTATTGTACCTCCTCTCAGGACTGTAACCTCCTATTCTTTTTTCTCTTGATTTTTCTTAGCCTCTATATGAGTGATTATTCCTATCATCATTGTTGACTTTGTTATAATCTACTTTACCTTTTCCTCCTCGACCTCAACCACGTCCTAGTCCTCTTCTTCTTTAACTACTTTCTTCACCATCGTCTTTTAACAAGATCTTTCTTCCTCTTGATTTTGTCTTCATGGGCTTGTAAGGAGCCCTCTAGTTATTCAAGTGATAATGAGTCTAGATCTTTGGACTCCTCAATGACACAAACCATATATTCAAACTTTAGGGCTAGGGAATGAAGAATCTTTTCTACCACCTGAACATCTTCAACCTTATCTCCATACCTCTTTATTTGATTCTCAAAGGCTTTCACTTGTGAACAATAATTTGAGATTGATTCAGATTCCTTCAATGCTCAGAGATTCAAATTAAAATCACTTTGTGATGATTCCGTTAAAGGATTTTGAAAAATCTCCCATGCTTCTTTTGTAGTGCTTGCTTCGACCACCTTCGTAAATATTGAATCATCTAAGCATTGATGGATGAGAGTGAGGGCTTATTGATCTTTTTTCTTTATCTTTGTCAAAGCATCCTTCTCAATTTAATACAAGTTGACTTCATTTTGAGGTTGCATAAAACCTTTCTCCACAATTTCTCAAACATCTTGTGAGCCAAACATTACTTTTATATGAAGACTCCACATTTCATAATTTTCTTTTATGAGGTGAGGAAATTGAAATGAGTATACTCCATTATTGTTTGTCATTTCTCAAAGAATGACCAAACTCTGATACCACTTTATTAAGAAGACAGGAAGATTTACAGAGGAGAGAAATGTTTGGGAGAAAGAGGATGTATTTCACTTTATTAATTTTAACTCAAGTACAAAAAGGTATTTATAGGAAAAAAAGATGAACTTTAAAATCTAAGTACATGAACTTATTAATGAACCCAAATAAACCATACATGATCTATATTTAATTATATAACTAATATGTGAACATATTTAAACACTTAATAATAAACTTGAATACCTATATATATAGAATTTTAATCTAGACATAGTTTTAAATTATCTTTTAGTTGTTTCAAGGTTGAATGTGTTTTTCTATAGACATGGTGCAGTCGCAACATTATTTTCCTTATGACCAAATGGGCATTCAAGGATCCTTAATCCGCTCCTATTTTATGTAACTACTTAGTTGTGAATGCGTGAAACTGAATAATTGCTCTTTTTTTTGGGTCGAAACTGTGCCACTCGAGTTTGTGAGTGAGATTGAATTGTCGTTCCCTTTCTAGAGTATCTTTACATGTCACTTTCATATGCAAGAGGAGTTTATTTTAAACAAATAAAATCAAGATTCAATTAGCGCGATCATTATCAATTTTTTCTTTGTCACTACTTTAAGTTCAACTGCATAGGCACAACAACTAAATGATCATGAATGCAACAAAGTAAGACCTATCAGACCTCCAAAATAACAAATGATATTTCAATAAAGTAGTATCCAATAGAGATAATGCTCACAAAACTTGCTTGGAAGATGTGTGCAAATTAAGATCCTTTTTTACAAAATGGATAAATATGGTAAAAGGAAAAAGAGAAATGGGTTAAAATGCTTAACCCAGAGAAAAACATATACTTTAATTTCGAGCAGATTGGCAATTCATAATTAGAACAAACTAGTTTTGAAAAATTTTCTTTTACCTTATAACGTCCAAACACTTAAAGTTGGGTCGACTTGCGCTTGCCATAAACTTTTGAGGAATTTTAAATGGAGGGAGGAGAAAGGTTACGAAAAATTTAAAATTAAACTAAATTACTTTCTTAAAAAGATTAGAAAGTGAGATTGAAATTACAAATTATGGAACTTCTCAGCGCAAATACTGAAGGAAGGTAATTTTGTGTAAGGATTATTTTCACTAATGTTTATTTTGCAGGTTATCCTAGTTCTTGACAGTAAGAGACCCTCCCTCCTTTGTTGGTTTCTTAAAGAATTCAAAGTATCCTTCGGGTTTCACCAAGGAGGGATGGGTGAGAACTATGCTAGCTTACGATGGAGACCACAAACTTGGGATAATGCTGTTAGAGATAAGAAGGAGGCAAGAAGCAGTGAGAAGGGGCTCTACCTTTCCTCGATAGTTTCAGCAAAGAAGACTCCACCCTCTTCAGCAAATTGTAGAGCATAGTTCAGAAGCTTCAACCAATGAAGTTATCCTAGTTCTTGACAATAAGAGACCATCCCTCCTTTGCTGGTTTCTTAAAGAATTAGAAGTATCCTTCGGGTTTCACCAAGGAGAGATGGGTGAGAACAATGCTAGCTTACGATGGTAACCACAAACTTGGGATCATGCTGTTAGAGACAAGATGGAGGCAAGAAGCAGTGAGAAGGGACTCTACCTTGTCCTCGGTAGTTTTAGCAAAGAAGACCCCATCCTCTTCAGCAAATTGTAGAGCATAGTTCAAAAGCTTCAACCAATGAAGTGAAGTCTTGAAATTCTGGTTTAGTTGAGAAAATGCTTGTCTATTTTACTTTGCTTTACTATGTTAGTCAATAAGTATATGTGTTCTAGTTATGGTATACCTTTCTACAAGGTCATCTTGGTGGGTAGATATATACAGGTAGTTTGTTGTGGTATGTTCGGTTCATTAGATGTAGAGTTCCTCATATTCATAGGTGTGGCTTTTCCTTTTGCGATTGGAAAGAGAGTTGCTTCTTGGGCAATCTCTTGATTTGTACATAACTCTTTGTGATTTATTTGAGTTGCTTCTTGGGCAATCTCTTGATTTGTACATAACTCTTTGTGATTTATTTAAATTACTGATTTAACAAAAAGTACAATTTTAAATTAATTTAATGTTTTTCTATCATTTTTAATAAACTAAATTACTTTCTTAAAAAGAGTAGAAAGTGAGATTGAAATTATAATTTTAAATTAATTTAATATTTTTCTATCATTTTTAATAAAAACTTTTCAGTTCATTATTTAATTAGAATTAGGAATGCATTTATTTTTATTATTTATAGAAGAATAATAAAGAATCATAATTTTGGAAGTTAATTTCTATAAATTATTCTGCATCCTTTCAATGATTTTACACGACGGAGGAAACCCTTAAACAATTGAAAATTTAAGCAACAGATTACCCTTTTCCCACTTGCAAAGAGAACATTTGATTACTGTTGCACCAAGAGACATTTGTCTTGCATGCGAAGGATGTTTAATGACAAAGCTATGCTTCCTGTTTGATTGACAAAACTCAACTCCCACATTATTTGCTTTGTTAAATACCTCACTTAAACCTCCTCAAGGTTTTCCTGAAATTTCAAGTTATCAGTTCCAAGCCAGTGTTATATCTCTCATATGTCCATTGCTATATATGGGGAAGTTGTTTTTTCCTCACTCAGCCTACTTAAAATTAATGGACATAGATTGAGTTAGATCAAATTTTAGGTAAGTTTAAATATTTTTAAAATTTTAAATTTTAAGTTCGACTCGAGCTCGAATTTAAGCTTGGACTTTATAATTGGACTGATCCGAATCTTGAATAGTTTAAATAAAAAGAACAAAAGGATGTTATTTTTAGAATAAATTAAATTAAATTAAAAAGAAAATAAATTTTGAGCTTGACCCGAGCTTAGTTGCACTTCCGACCAACCAAATTCAATTAAACTTGGGCTCAGATCGTAAATTGCAAATCTCTAGCCAAACTTGAGCCTATATAAAATTTTTTGCACCGGCCTCCAGCCGAAAGAAACCTGAGCCCAGCCCAGTTAAATGCCATCACTAGTAACTTTTCAGCGCTGCTACTTTTTCATCAATGATAATTAAGGTTGCTAGTGGTAGTAACTAAAACCAAGTAGGATTGAACATGGAGACTAACTTCACGTCCTTCTCGACAAATATAAAAGGGATCTTGCTTTGTATCTTTACTCACCAAGCACTTGCAAAGTAGTACACTTCAAGTCCAACAATCACCTGTGAAAAGCACTACTACCCAAAACCACAGCGAAGATGGTGAAACAATCAGTTTTCTCCTTTTCACTTATCTTTATCCTTGTGTCAATTTCCCAAATTCTAGCCCCGTCTCCGGTGGCCGCCCCAGCAAAACCACCTCTTGCAGCTCCTGCCGTGAAAGCGCCGGCAGCAGCACAGATACCTGCAACAACGTCGGGCACCTCTGACATTGGCAAAATCCTCACAAAAGCTGTCTACTTCGCAATATTCATCCACCTATTGAGAGCCACTCAAGAGGATAGCGAATTAATCTCAGAGCTCAATATCACAAACAATGGAGTGACCATCTTTGCACCAACCAATGGCGCATTCTGAGCCCTCAAAATAGGTACTCTAAAAACCCTAGGCGACGAAGGTATGACAAAGTTGGTGAAGTTCCATATCATACCTAAATTCATTACAAGTTCTCAACCTCACAGTTTCGGACAGAAAGTAACCCATGAAAACACAGGCAAGAACAAGAAATCATTTATCTCTTAATGTCACAGTCTGAGGGCCTTCAGGAACATCACTACAGGACTCACATCACAAGCATAGCTAGCACCATCTACACTGATAACCAGCTGCTATTTATCAGATTGACGAGATGTTACTTCCTGCCTACATTTTTGCTCCTTAGCCTCTATCTCCAGCTCCGGGCCGGCAGTGACGCTTGAAAGCAATAGCCGAAGAAGGAATCGGCCACCGACGCTGCAGAGAGTCCCGTTGTTCCCAAGGATAATTCTGATGCATCGCCTCTTGTTTGCAGAATAATTTAACTACAGCTACGCCCATACTTGGAATTGCTGCATCAATATTTCGGTTGTGAAATGAATATGTTGATTAATAACTTGATGGGTTGGAAGAGATTGGTGCAGTTCAATCTCGGTTACAATCTAGGTCTGCGACTGAGATTGAATTGGCATCACCTTTCCATACCTTGCATGTCAATTTTCATCTACAGGAGGAATTTTTTTAAAGAAATAAGATTCAATCTTTGGCATCCAAATTATTGAGGTTGTAAGTTTTATGAATTAATGATTTAATGAAATTTAACACTTTAGGAAGATTGTTAATATTATTATTCAAGTCAAAGATTGACATTAGACATTTAGAAGATATATGATTGATTAATTATGGTTACACCATTTGAGGAAGGAAGAAAATTTTGCGAACAAACATGTTAGTTCAATTTGTTACTATTATTAAATATTGTTCAATATTTTAGACATTACATTTAATAGGAATATCACATTGGAATTATTAAAGATTATAATTAGAATTGTTGTCATCTAGTCAAACCCCTATTAATAAGGATGATAATGGATAAATCAAGTTTGAACCTTACGAGGCTTACAACTAATTCAATGTTTGATTGAGCCTTAAACAAGTGAGCTTGATCAGGTTTCAGATAACAATTCAAATTCGAGACCTTTTCGAACTTGTTTGGTAAATTCCTATCCAAATTTTAATTCAATTTTTTTTGGCTAAGCCCAAATTTGATATGAAATTCAATCAAATTAAACTTCCCTCGAAATTTCAGGTTAAGCCGAATCTAGTCGAATTGAACTTATATGTTTTCTTAAGCCTATTTGACCAATGGTGACTTTATATTTCGTAAAAAAGTTTCTGTTTAGGCAAACAATGTGTTATGCTAGTTGTATCTCATACTCTCATTTTTTTTTTAAAGAAAAGGAAAGAAAAAAGGGGAATTGACACGAGAGATAGCCATTATAAGAGGAATTACAACATTTCTAGTGGATCTTCTTAGATCTAGCAAATTTGAGAGAGTATCGAGTTAATTATTATTTTTCTTCAAAAAGGAGATTAAAGTATTTTTCAAAAATTATGTATTGCGTCAGTTGTAATCTCTCAATCTAAGCCATCTTGTTTCTTGATTTTTGTGAGCTGTTGATTGGGTTTGAGTTAATCAATTGAACAATCCCTTTATAATAAAAGTAAGGCATTGCAAAGCTATAGGGTTACTGTCTTACAAATGTCTGTTTGTTTTTGAATTGAGATGATATTTTCAAACAAATACACACCGAAAGGCTTATTTCCTAAAGACTTTAGTGGGACCATAATGTCATATTTGTGGGCTTATAGTATAAGGAATAAATTGTTTAGATTTCAAGTTTCTGGAAAAACATGATGTATTCGTGGGGCCTCTCTTCAAAAGTCTTTATGTTTGAAGTTACAAAGCATAATTCTTTATGGAAACAAAGGGTTAAAGAAAAGGTTTTTTTTGGGGGGCCACCATGCATTAATCTTTTTACTGCAATATGCATAAATTTTGGAAAGCAAAAGGATTGGTGTTAAGTTTTGAAAGAATAAAGCTTGAAAACACGATTCCTTTTTAAAATAAAAGATTGAATATGTTCTTAGTTCTATGCATGTTAAAGAATGTGTGGACATCGTGATTTGGTGTTGAAAAATCAAATGGTTACTTATACGCATTAATTGAGGTTTAACCAGTTAAGCCTTTCAAAAGAACAAAAAGTGAAAGAAAAGTCAATGTTTCATGGGGTTCACCATAAAAAGACTTTTGATTTTATGGTTGTAAAGCGAAATCATTCTGGTGTTAAAATTTATGGACCTCGTGAGTTCAATCAAAGGGTAAACGTTTTAGTCTTCTGGCACTAAGTCAATATGCATTCAACCAATTATTTTTTGATCTTGGTAACAAACAAATATGCGTGTTGAAGATAGTTAATTTTGGATTTTACAATATGAGTTTCCCAACATTATAATTAAATTCCAAAATTTATTTATACCTAATTAAATGTTGACCTTGCTTAAAAAGATATTTAGACATTTAATTATGTATTATTTCAATTGCTCTTGTTATATGATGCTAATAAATGACATAATAGATGAACTGAACAATTGAGATTATTGACTATAATGCTAGGAGATCACCCAAAAATAGATCATTACTTATAATTAATAACATTAAAGAGACTTATCGACCTACTTAGTGAATATATTTGTATATTCAAAGATAACATGCATACTAGCTTGAGTATAATTGACTGTCTATCAAAGTGTGTATATATATGTTGTGAACATCATTATGGATTGTATTTTTAAGTATCACCCA
>JANZLC010000201.1:7739076-7758352 GCA_026413385.1 Erythroxylum gracilipes
CGTTTTGTTATCCGAGTATTTCTGTTTGCTCCGATTCCGCTTCTGTAGCGGTCCTCTGTAAGCGATCCGTTCTTTCGTTTTCACCTTTCGATTCTGTTTTCTTTTTTTCCAAGAAAATCGTGCGTTCGTATGAGGGAATCTGTATAAGTAATTAGATTTCGGATACGGGATCCAGCAGAGATCCTACGAACGGTTTACCAATCATCGCTGAAACTTTCGAGTATCTGAAGGCTACTAGTCAAAACAATCCAGAGAAGTTCATAGATGATAGAACCAACAAATACTTGTCAGAGAGATGTACCAAACATCAGCATTCGGCCATAACGTGGCTGTATTTTATTGTTCTTCAACAAACAAATTCCTTTTAACTAGAGAGAACAAGTATGTATGTCTCCTCATGGTGGCCAGGCTTCGCTTGGTGATAAGAGCTTTGCTCATCTCAGATAGGGAAGAAATACGACTAAGATCATGTGAAATGGAGAAGACAAATTGGGAATTTTAGAAATTAGGATTTTTTTAAAAAATTATGATAAATGTTAAACTAAGATTATTTAGTTTTAATTAAGTTTATTTAGAGTTAATGTTAAATTACAGTCTATTAATATTAATTAAAGTTTATTATAATTTATTGGTGTTAATTAAGAATAAGTTAAAGCAATGAAATTAGAGAAAATTAGATTATTAATAATTTATGCCTTATTAAAATTAGTGGTCTCATAGTAGAGTGTATACAAATAAAAAAAAGTATCATCTTAGTATTAATGAGACACTTAATTGACTTACACGTAATTCTATTAAAAATTTATGTTCTTAAATTTGAATAGATTTAATATGATTTTTAATATTAAAAATATTGAAAATTAACTTGTATTTGAATGCAAATAGTAAAGCTAAAATTACACTTTTTATCCTACCTCACATTATATTACACAGTATTAGCAGCTAAATGATTGCGGGTGCAGTACTGAAATGGGAGCTATTAAACCTCCAAAGCAGCAATAGTATTTCGATAAATTAGTACCTATACTATAGAGACGGTGTTCCAAAACTTGAAATGAAGATGATTAAGTTATATTCTGTTTTACAAATATGAAAATATTTAAAAGGAAACTAAAAAAAGGGTTTAAGTGCTTAAAGTTATTACGCATATAAATATGTTCAGATAACATAATCATATCATAATTTAATCTAATTTACAATTGTATTGTTTCATAGAGCTTTGAGTAATTAAAACAATTTTAAAATAATTATGTTAAATTCTAAATTAGATGAAAATCAGTACGTAGCTTCAATTAGATGCTCAACACAAAACGATTTTTGTTATAATAATTCAACAGAATTTTAATATAATGATTTTTTTAAAAAATAATGAGATTATTTTAAAACTAACTGAAACATATCAGAAATCTATTTCTTTAAGTTATAATTAACTAAAGACCAGCTTACTTGTATACATTTTCATATAGCCACTACCCACTATGATCTTCCGAAATATAAACTATTTTTATTAAAATGTGAATATTTCAATTTCGAATAGAAATGACAATTTATAAGTCTTGCAGATTTGCTTATGCCTTATTAACATGCAAATAATTAATGTTGGGACGACTTGCTGCAGCCTCTTAGCAAAAACTTTTCAGAAGGATAGAAGCGAAAGAGGAGCATGTTTATGATAATTCTATAAATTTGATGTCTTTTTACCTCTGCATTTGCCTTACGTACAGAAGGAATACAATAATTTTTTACTATTATATCAAAATATTACGATGCATAAGAACTTAAAAAACTTTTTAAAACGTATTTTAAAAATAAAAAGATAAATTATTTCAAATATTCCTACCTTTTAACGATTTATAAAATATATATCGACTTTCATTATTTTACAAATATATTTCAATATTTATTTTGTAACACTAAATATTACACCTCTAAAAATATTGTTAGTTTTGGGTGGCATATGAGACCGAGACAAATTGTTTATTTATGTTTTTCTATTTTAAGCTAATGAATGTTATGACAAGTTAACATATGATAATTATAAAACATTTACCAAAGTGATAAAACTGATTTATAGTGATTTAACAAAATAATCTTTAATCTATGTTCACTCCTCATGTTCTACTTTTACATTTATTATTTTCTTCCTTGAATAAGTGAAGAGCAATCTACTACACAATATTTTGTCACGAGTGAAGAAGAACCACTACATACAATAGTCGTCTAGCTTTACCGACTAATTTCTTACAAATCTTATATATTGAAGGTTAAGAGGAATCCTCACAAATTGTATCATGTTCAATTTATCCAATTACAATAAGTTTACAACTTAAAAATTATTTTTCTTGCTCACACAAATGAACAAATATTCAATAGTGTTATATAACAAACACATGCACTCTTTAGCTCTCCATAACTCATATGTGGTCTATTTATACTAAAAAATAATTTTAAATAGTTGTTGAAAACAAATTTTGGTGTTATGTTAGTAATAGTGACATGAGTGGACCAATGTCAATACAAACTTAAGATATATTTTTAAAAAAATTCTTTCAAAATACATTGGTTGACTACTTTGATTATCGTATCAAATAATGTACGAACAACATTATGATGAATATTTTAACTAATTAACTTCCAAGAGACATTAGTTAATCACACCTCTACATTGGTCAACTAATATGCTCAAAAATAAGTTTTTCAAAAAATTTTAATTTCTTTCAAAGACCAAAACACATTTCTTTAACAAAAATTTAATTTAACATCTTTTTAAAAGTTCTTAAAAAGTTTGTTTAGTGATCAATGAGCTTTCTTTAAAGATCAAATCAAAATTTCTCTTGATTGTAAAAGAATTTATGTATTTATGTCTTATATGCAAATGATAATATAATCGTTGAACTCTTAATTTATTGAAATTATCAAGATAAGGTTATAAAAAGGAATACAATGATTTAGTTAAGTTTTGATATGACTGATTCCACCACTTGCTCATTTTGTTTATCATTTAGCCGCCGCTCCATTGATTTAATTGGTTCATTTTCTCACTTTACCATTTCATTTAACTTGATCTTTCACATATTAATTAACTTAGTAATATCACTAAGGGTACAAACATTAGTAATAACATATTTTGTTATAATCAAAATTGTGGATTAGAACTTTACTTGATCTAATAAACATATATTTATATATCCCATTTTCATATTGTTAATGACATATTTAATGGGTATTCAAATTGATTTCAACATTGTCTTCATAATATTAGTTTAAGGTGGCCTACAAAATTAGGTGATATTTAAACACATTTTTCACTTTTTATAAATTTTCAAATTTTTAATTTTATAAATTTATAAAAAGAGTAAAATATTGTTTTTCTAATTTATACTGACAGTGCATTAGATTATTATTAACACTTGTACAAAATGTTTAGTCTAAATTCTAGGTATTAATTTTTTTAGAGAAATAAAAGTTCAAAACAATTAAGTTTTCTGATTAATTGGGATAAATAGGTATACGTTATTTATAAGCTATAATATTTAATGTTGTAAAATGAAAATTGAAATATATTTAATATTTTCTTCATAGTTTAGGATATTTGATATAATTTACTGTAAAATAATTAGAACTTAGACTTTAAATAAGTTTGTTGTAAGTTTACCATTTTTAATTAAAATATTTTAATGTTTTACACAATTATAATTGAATATGCATTGATTTTTGTTGGAATTCTTTATTTTAAAAATATTAATGAAGAATAATAATTTTGGACAAGTCATTTTTTTAATAAAAATATGAATACATTATTTTTTATATCCTAAACTTAAAAAATAAAGAATTATGATTTTGAAAATGTCAAATTTTATAACACTATAGGGCCAGGCTACTAATTTTTATATACAAAATTGAAATTTCCAATTTTAATTTCTAAATTTTAGATGTCAACAATTTACTGTCTGCGTTGACCTTTTACCTTGGAGAGAACCCTTAATTGAAAATTTAAGCATTACGTTACCGTTTCCAAGTCGCAAAGAAAATGTTTGAATACAGCTGTACAAAGAGATTGGACGAATAATGTACAGTTAAAGTACATAAGAAAATTTCAGTAAGGGGCAGATAGACTTTGTAATTTCTCAGGGAAGGACACCTCTTTCGTATGTACTCTCAATTGTTGTATAATGCAAAGAGTAGACATTGTTTCCCGTTCACTTCCTAATTTCCATTCGTTTTTTAAGATAATTTAAAAAATATAAAAATGTGCAAAATAATCGTCATGCTAAATTAACGTAATAAGTACCAAAATTCATAACTTTGTTAATTTTGAATATGTTAGAATGTCCCCATAATTTTGGTTGATCAGACAAGCTTGTCCGAATTCTGAAACCAGATCCTCTGTCCAATTTTACTCTATCTTATTTTGTCTCATGTAATCTCAGCCATTTATTTTGCGGGACCCATGCGAATTTTATGCGGACCTCACATAAATAAACGACTGAGATTTATTAGATACAATAAGACACCATAATATTGGACAGAGGATCTGAACTCTCAAATTCTTGTGCCAAAGCTCGGGGATTATGTTACCACAACATAGACCACCGGAAACCACAGGAATTCTATTGAAACTAAGGATTGAATTATTGCATATTCCCCATTTATTAAAGCAAAATTTGGAGGAATAGATTGGCACTGCTGAAACTCAAGGCAAACCTACACTTTCTCAAGCTAACCTGTCACATGAAGAGATGCGAATGACAAATCCATGCTGCCTGTTTGAAACAAACAAAAACTCATGCCCAAATTTGCAAGTTAATGGTTCCAACCAGTGGCATGTCTCTGTCTCCATCAATACCCTCCATCTTTTCAACACTGATAAGGGTTGCTATAGCGAGTGGTAGTAACTAAAACCAAGTTGCTAGGATTGAACTTTGCATCTGCCTTCACATCCTTCTCAACACATATAAAAGAGATCTCGCTCTCCTATTTTACTCGCCAGCCACTTGTAAAGAGCACCACTATCGAAAACTACAGCGAAGATGGTGAAACAATCAGTTTTTTTCTCCTTTTCATTTGTCTATATCTTCGTTTCCATTTCCCAAATTCTAGCCCAGTCTCCGGCAGCTGCCCCAGCAAAGCCACCTCCTACAGCTCCTCCGGTGAAAGCACCGACCGCATCACAGATACCAGCAACGACGTCCAGCACCCCAGATATTGGCAAAATCCTTACAAAAGCTGGCCACTTCGGAATCTTCGTCCGCCTATTGAGAGCCACTCAAGAGGATAACGAATTGTTCTCAGAGCTTAACACCACAAACAATGGAGTGACCATCTTTGCACCGACCGATGGCGCGTTCTCAGCCCTCAAAGTTGGCACTCTAAACACCCTAAGCGACGAAGATAAGACAGAGTTGGTGAAGTTCCATATTCTACCTAAATTCATCTCAACCTCACAGTTCCAGACAGAAAGTAACCCAGTAAAAACACAGGCAGGAACAGGAGATCGTTTGTCGCTTAATGTCACTGTCTCAGGGCCTTCAGTGAACATCACTACGGGACTCACGAACACAAGCATAGCTGGCACCATCTACACTGATAACCAGCTTGCTATTTACCAGGTTGACAAGGTTTTACTTCCTGCCAACATTTTTGGCCCTAAGTCTCTGTCTCCAGCTCCGGGGCCCGCACTGACACTTGAAAACCAAAAGCCCAAGAAGGAGCCGGCCACCGACACGGCGGCGAGTGCAATTGTTCCCAAGGATAATTCTGGTGCATGGAGTCTTGTTTTGAAGAACAATTTAGCTGTGGCTGCAGTTGGTATTGTTGCTGCAATGCTTTGGTTGTGAAATGAACAGATTGATCGATAACTTCATGGGTTGGAAGAGATTGGTGCAGTTCTATTGTGCCTTGGTGTTGCGGAGTGGGATCATGAATGGAAGGCTTATCCAGATTACGAGTGCTGCTTTTGAATAATTTGACCCCTTCTTTGCTTTTCCTTACCTTTCAGTTCCGCGTTGTATCACTTCATGATATTTCTCGAAGAAACTTGAATCTGTATTCTTTGCACAACGCCTCCTCATCGTTTATTGAATTCGTCTATGTTTCCGTTCCCTTTTTCCATTGTTTTTGTTTGGAAATTTCAGCTTTTAGTTATGAAAATGCTTTTCAGCCAATTGTTGGTGGTCGTTTGTGGCACCTTTTATCTAAGTAGGACAAAAATATAGTATAAAGGACATAAACCACCCTTCTATATAAGAAATTTAAGAATATTTTTCTAATTTTTAAAATCCTTATTTTTTTTTTCTAATTTTCAGTTTTTTAAAATTTCCTTTTAAGCTTCAAATAAAAAATAATGACAAAACACATAATACGAATATTATACATGAACTAATCAAATATTATTTATAAGATGATTCTACTCAACTTTTAAACTCAAATCAAACTAATTAAGTTCAATTCAAACAGATAATTTATTATAATTTTTTTAAATTATTAATTTAAATCAAATTTAATTCGTTTAGGTTAGGTTTAGAAATTGAGTTAAATTATCATATTAATAATATTTGATTAGTTCATGTTTAATGTTCATATTATGTGTGTTTTATCATTATTTTTAACTGAATTATAAAAGAAAGATTTTTCTGAAAAACTAAAATTATGGTTTTTCAGAAAAATCCCAACAAATAAGGAATGTTGGGATTGGTAAGGGCAAATATGTAAATTATGGTAAAATTAAAGTTGTTCGACATTCATTGTTTTATCCTTCCTTCAATCTTTACAAAAGATGCTGATGTAATTATTCAAACTTGAAGAGAATGACCACCTTTTTTCTGCAATATAGACATTTCATTTATTATTTTACTGACATTTATTTTTTCTTCTTCCTTATATCTCCATTAAAGAT
This sequence comes from Erythroxylum gracilipes, assembly GCA_026413385.1. NCBI lineage: Eukaryota > Viridiplantae > Streptophyta > Magnoliopsida > Malpighiales > Erythroxylaceae > Erythroxylum > Erythroxylum gracilipes. The sequence goes on from JANZLC010000201.1 coordinate 7,745,972, forward strand.
GTCCATGTCATTTTATGGGTGAAGATGGAAAATATGACTTTATTTTCGCAACTTAAAATTACAACAATTTGTTCTATTTATCTATCTATTTATTTATTTTTTTCAGAGGAAGAATGAAGCAGAATTTCTAAAGAAGAATAAGGAATAAGATCATACTTTCTAGCCTTACATATAATTGAAATACCATTTTTTATTGCAAACCATACCTATATACTTTTAAATGAAAAATATTGGCTACTTAGAAAGAATAGTAAAAATCAATACAAACTATATTAAGATGTAGTAAATTCAATACTGCCAGTATAAACAAAAGTTACCACCACTCATTTGAAATAAGTTACAGATTCAGTGAAAAATGAGAATACCATCTCTAAGTATAAATCATACTCTACCTCTATACAAATTATTCTGGTACTCTATCTATACCATCTATGAGTACAAACTATATCTTGCCTTAATACAAAATAGTCTAATACTTTATCTGTTAAATACCATGTCTAAGTAGAAAAAACATCATCATTCATTACAAATAAAGAATACATACACTTTTTAATAAGAGTATATTGACTGAATGTAAAGAATACATGCCTCAATACAATTTATACCAACTCTTATTACATTTGATATCACCACTATACATGTTATCAAAATGGGAATACCATCTCAAAGTAAAAACTCTACTCCATTTTAGTGCAAATTGTAATAGTACTATATTTTTTCAATACCATCGTTGAGCACGAAAAATACCATCATTCATTATAAAAAGAAAAACATACTATTTAAAAAGGAAAAATATTAATTTAATAGAAAGAATATCATGTCTCAAATTAAAATATACCAATGCTCGGTACATTTAACAACAACATTTAAAGCTAAAGTTACTATGACTCATCTAAATAAGTTACAACTTCAATGAAAAATAGGAAAACCATGTTCGAATGCAAACTATATGCTACCTGAATGCAAATTGTACTAGTACTCTATTTACTCGATACTAGGTTTTGGTATAAAAATTATCATCATTAATTATAGACAAGTAATACCTATATTTTTAAATTGGAATATTGTAACTAAGTGGAAAGAATATCTTAGTTCTATACAAACTATGCATATACTCAGTAAATTCAATACCATAACTATAAATATAGATACTAGAACACATTTACAAAAAAAGGTTATAGATTCAGTCCAAAATAAGAATATCACGACCGAGTCATAATAATACCAAGCATTAATGAAAGGGATGTAGATATATCCATGCATATGTGACAAAGTATGCCCAATTTTTTTCCAACACGATTAAATACATGTTCATATTGTCAACCTTGCAATAAATTATGTCCATTAAAGTTTTTGACGAACACAAATGAAGATACAATCATGTGATCAAGCATGTTCTTGATTGAAAATTTTATAAGAAATGATGAAGTACATGATTTGGTACACAATAATACATAAAACTTTAAAATGTTTTGTCTAAAACATTTTAATGCATAACCAAGTGATCATCCATGATTTATTTTAAAAAATATACTAAAAATGTGAAGCATACAAATTGGTACATGATTGTGCATAAAACGATGTCTATTATAGTTTTTGTTTACTACAATTAACTACACAGTTGTGTGGTCAATGTTATTGTAGCTTAATTTTAGTAAGGACTCATGTATAGGCCAAGATATGATATCATGTGAGGGTCATGTTACCATATCAAGTAGTGATGATAATGTATAGAACCTGTAATAATGGATGTTCCCTTTTACTTGGAAGGGAAAAGAGAGTTCATGATACTTGCCTAAAAACTATGTTTATGAATGGTGATGTAAAATTAAAGAGTTACATATGGGTGTCATCTTCATTGAGCCCCACCAACATACTTGACATGTATTTTCCTCCCTATATTGTCATTCTTGAATATGATAATTGAAGTGATAATCTTAGTTGTTCTTTCATGAAAAACTATAAAATATATTAAGGCCCTCTAAAAGCTTTTTAACTGTTACTTTAATATTGTGTCTATCCATATTATTTACAATGCACAAGACTTAACCTAGATCATTCTTTGTGTTTTTTCCTTGAATCTTTTTCACCCATTTTTCATACAAAAACTCAATAATATGATAAATGTATAGTAACGAGCAAAAGGAAAATAGGAAAATATTAAGATAATGGGAGTGAAATTTTGGTAGTGTAAGTTCTTGATGAAATTATGATTATGAAAAGGAATATATGTCCATTAAAATTACAACGTCCGTTTGTTAATGTTTTTGTCTATGCACTGTATATCATTTGACGATTAAGAATATAATATATGATTACATTTGTGTAGAAGTGAATGACAAGGAAAACAAAAAATATTAAAGTCAGGGAGAAGAAAACTTTGGCTACATAAATTTCTAATGAAAACTATGATTATTGTAGGGAATATATAGCCACCAAAGTTCCTTCCTCAAGATTTCAATATTTATATAGGTCAATGGTGCCCCCTTTAAACTAGAGTAATGTTAAGATAGTAAAAAAGTAACTTTGGTGGTATAAATTCTTGATCCAAACAATGACAATGCTAAAAGGAATATATACTAAACAAAGTTCCTTTTACAATTACTCAATAATTTTATCTATGCATTATGTCTCTTCAGAAGTTTGTATAAGATAGTTACCGAAGAATGCATAAGTCACTACAACAAGGTAGACATTTGACTATGTTTTTTTTACTGCATTTTAAAAATCATCACTAGAAGTAAGTAGTAAGCCTTTAATGACAATTTTGAAAATTGTCACCAAATGATCAACATTTAGTGGCGACTTTGAAAATCGTTACCAAAAGGTCCACAGTCCATATTTGGTGACGATTTTTCCACAGTCCACATTTGGTGATGATTTTCTAAAATCGTCACTAAAAAGTCCACAATCCACATTTAGTGATGATTTTCGAAAATCGTTGTCAAAAAAGTTGCCTTTGGGAGGATGACCCTTATTATTCCTTTGACAATTTTTGAAATCGTCACAAAATAATTATATGAGGGAAACAAAAATGAAAGGAAAATGAAAATGTCATCCTTTTGCAACGATTTAGCATTTTCATCATTAGAGACTCGTTAGTAGTCACAAAAACCTGGACTTTTGGTGATGATTTTTTAAATCATTACCGATTGTTCAAACAACAAAATCAAATTTAATATTATTGATAATGATTCTAAGTTTAAAAATAAATTTAGCTACCAAAATTGTCAAACTATTTCAATAATTTATAAAACTATAAACTCAAAATTAATTAATATTACATATATTTATTCTTTTATTTTTATCTTTTAAATTATATGATTTGACAATTTTTGTGGTGTAACAAAATTTTCAAATAGTTTTAATATGAAGTTTGTAATATAATGATCATACATGATTCTTACAAAAAAACAATAAATATTAAAATGTGGTAAGTAATATAATATAATGATATATGGTAAATAAAACAAGATTTTAATTATAATCTTAAAACAAGATTTTAATTAGAATTTTAACAATTTTTATATACAAAACAATAAATAAAGTTTCACGCCTATTCCTCCTCAAAGCAAACAAAATAATTATTCTTTTGGATTCCAATTGAAATGAGACTCGGTAGATAAGGTAATGAGTTCCTTATGTCTAGATTCTCAAGAAGGCTCTTTACACGTTCGAAGGCATTAAGTGAAACAGTGAAAGATCTTCCCTTAAGAGTTGGTTTCCTAACACTCTCTTCTAACAACTTCTTGGCTTCAACTAAACTAGCAAAAGATACAGTAAACGATTTCTCATATGCGGTATGAATCATTGAATTAGACAAATTGCATGTACAATGCATTTCATCTGAGAAACAAATAGTATAAAAATTAAATAACTATTTCAAATGGTATAAGGAATCCAAATTCGAACACATGCATACCTCATTGAATAGACATAAATTTTGGAATTGACGACTATTCCAGAATAACCAATTTCCCTGATCCTGTACAAACCATCGAGACATTGGCACTGCCTATATTTTCATCTATGTTCTTTTTATGATTCAAGGAAGCTTTACACAACATATTATATATACAATCAAACGTTCATCTAATAGCTTCCTAAGAAAAAATAAGATACAAATAATAAAGAAAGAGAGCTAATAAGGATAATACTAAAAACCTTGAAGAAGAAAATAGACCACTAAAGGCAAGGGGTGATTAGACTTTGAAAAGAAGTTTTGTTGTGCATCAATATATTCTTCATCAGGGAGAATTTTGCCACATTCCTCCCATCCAAGCTAATTTTTGCCATCAGAAACTAGTCACCACGTCGACATTCTGTGATGAATTTACGTAAATATTTTTATTTTGAAAAGTCAATAAAAGACTTCTTATTTGAATGTTCCAACATTCTAGCAATGTTAATGTTATGATCTTTTAATTGAGATTACTTCGTATGATAAGGTTGAGAATGTTAAGTGTGTATGCACTATGTTTAGGGGATGCATAATTAAGTGTTTTAAGGGATGCATAATCAAGTGTGTTTTCCTCTAAAGTCACTATTTTGATAAAAATAGTTGGGTCCCCTGAGGCCCTTTCAGATATGGAGAAAGATATTGTGATGGAATTCAAGACAACATGAAGTACATAAACATCCTATGCAAAATAACATTTTATGTTTGCCACTCATTGTTAATAAGTCAATATAACTGGTTGAAGTTGAGTTTATAACCTATTGAATATCTTATTTCTCTAAATTTATGAATATCATATTTCTAGAATTGTTACTAAAAATAATCAGAAATTATATATCATATTATTAGCTCCCCTACCTTTACCTTTGTTTCTTTTGAAAATCAAGTTTAAATTAAGGTTAGCTTCTTCAATTGAAATTAACAATTGTTTAATTCAATAACCTTACCAAAAATGTGTAATTTACTAATATTATAGTATAATAGTAATAAACTTAGCTTAAGGTTCTCAATGTAAAAAAAATGAATGATGGTGATGATCCATTAATCGAGAAGTTCATATGTAAAGTTCCTCAACCAAGTAGGCCTGGCTTGATTGTCTGTACTTTTTTTTTAATTTTGGAAAAACATTGTCATTTTTTTACCTTTCCTTTAGCACACGGGCCAGGATGGGATAGGCCCGGCCCCAGCTTGACTTATGGCTTGGTCCAACCAAGTAGTCTTGCCATGTTACCTGGCCTGTGGCCCTACCAACTAGAGTCAAATTCAAGCCGGGCTAGGTCGGGCCAAGATTGCCATCCCTACAAGCAAGCTTTACTATGCCTCAAAAGTATTGATGAACATGGTTTTAAGTTAAATACTCTAAAAGACCTTTCATCAAACAATTAGCAGGTGTCCCTCAAACAAGCATGAAAGTTGGAAAAAAATGTCAATCCATACACAACCAAAACAGAAATACATTTCACCATCTTTCAATCATAAATACAATAAAAAACTCATACACCATAAGCAGAACACAAAACCCACACAAACTCCAAAACATAGCAAAAAAATAAAACACATTAAGGAGGGTTCTTGAAAACAAAAAAGAAGAACAATACCAACACAAGAGACATTGCTTTTTCCACGATGAAGACCAAAATAGAGGAGACGACACTTCTTCGACAGTTAACCAAGAGGAAATGCGACGAATAACACAAAAATGAAGAGAGCTTCACTTTGGTGTTAATAAGTAATGGAAAGTGATTGCCAAAAATCTTTGCCAATTGTTTAACATTTGGGGATGATTAATAAAGAATTTTAAAAAATGACATGAAGAAGAAGTCGTTTGTACAACAACAAATGAAGTCATTTTTGTTTAAGTTTAAACGAAAACAACGAAAGCTCCGGTGGTCGTCTTATTCATTTCTTCCTCTGCATTTTTCTTCTTCCATTGTCGTTATCGTCTTCTTCATTTCTTCGTCTTTGTTATCATCTCTATTTGATCGTTGATTGAGGTAAGTGGTCCATCCTTTGCACTCTAGTTTATCCGATAATGGTGACATTGTTGTATTTGGGTATCATTTCTACTGGGTTTTGTGTTCTCTCCATGTTTGTTGTGGTTTGGTTTATGGTGAATGTGTGTTGTGATAATAATGAAGGTGATGAGATGGGTAATGCGTCCATAATAGGTAATTAAAGTTGAATATGGATTAGGAAGCCTGTTTGAGTACTATGTTCAATGAAAGTTCTGCTAGAGTTTTTTCATTTTTGTTTGAATTGTTTATGAAAAATTAATAGTATGTTATTGGATTTGAATTGAGTGTATATTATGTCTATTATAACCATAAGTTAAAATACTCATAAAAAATATATGAGGCCTTGTTGCGAAGATAGAGTCATGACTCTTCATGACTTCTTTTACAAGTTCTCGTGTTCTAATCCATCTTGTATTTTTATGCCGTCAACTATTTTTGGTGTGTTGATATTAATTTTTGAATTCCAAAACTCAGAAAAATATTACCATAGTCCCAATTTCTACTGACTAGTTGACGTTAACGTGAGTTCATAACTAAACTAAATATGGTTCAACTTTTTTATTTCAAATTTTTTAGTCTCTTCAAGAGAGTCTTTTGTTCTTTTCCTTACTTATATAAGTTTATAGCCCTACTAGTATCCGATTTATAACCCTTTGATTTTAAAAAAAAAAGACACAATAGTAGCATTTCCATTAATAAATATATGTTCAGCCTTGTTAACAAATATAGTAACATTAGTGTAAGTTCATATTGACATTGAACAAGTGTATTAAATTAAATATGAAATCATCATTTTCTCAGGCCCTATTTTGTGTTGAAGAGCATCAATAATCATCCAGCTTTGTCATTCTTCGTTCGTCGTTCTTCGTCTCTGGTTGTCCATCTATCTAGGTAAGTTGTCCAACTTTTGTTTAGTTATCATGTTCTGCTTTAATAGTCTGAGTATTTTTGTTTAGGTTTTGTGTGAATGAAAGGAAGGCCTTGGTTTTGTGTTGTTTGGAATAATGTTAGAATCACTAATGATTAGATGTATGAATTACATAATTATTTACTACATGTGGAATGAGTTTGATCTCTTATGGATGATGTGTTTTCTAAACCACTTGGATGATATATAAGCTGGAAACTCATGATGCAGCTCTGTTGAGGCTTATCGGTAAAATATTTCACAAGCCTAAGAGTCACAAAAGAAGACCCTTTTTGATTCACGTGGTCTAACAATGCCACATACCTTGGATATATTATGATTTCAAACTTAGTATGTCAACTATAATTCATAATTTCCGACTAGTAACATAAGGAATCCATCTATAATTATGGATGATGTATTTTATAAACCACTTGAATGGTATATAGACTGGAAATTCATGATGCAGCTCTGTTGAGGCTTATCAATGAAATAATCTACGAGATTAGGAGTGACAATGAGAAGATCCTTTCTCGTTTCATATGGTTTAACTATGTCACATACCTTGTTTATATTATGATTTCAAACTTAGTAAACTAGTAATATAAGAAATTCACCTATAATTATGGATGAAGTGTTTTATAAACCATTTGGATGATATATAGGCTGGAAACCTATGATGTAGCTCTGTTGAGGCTTATTAGTGAAATATTTCACAAGCCTAAGAAATTACAGTAAGAAGACGCTTTCTTGATTTATATGGTTTAACAATGCCACATACTTTGGTTATGTTATGATTTCGTACTTAGTATGATAACTATAATTCATAATTTTAGACTAGTAACATAAGAAATCCGCCTATAATTATAGATGATGTGTTTTATAAACCACTTGGATGGTATATAGGCAAGAAACCTATGATATAGCTTTGTTGAGACTTATTAATGAAATATTCCACGAGACTAGGAGTCACAGTGAGAAGACCCTTTCTCAATTCATGTGGTATAACAATGTCACGTACCTTAGTTTTGTTATGATTTCAAACTTAGTATGTCAACTTGTATTTCATTGTTTTTTTGAATTAAAACTTGGTATGACAAATTGTATTGATTTATCATTATGTTATTTAGAACTTTGCATTAAATAATTTAGTAATTTACTTTTAATTGCATAACTAGATGGACAAAAGTTGGATATCTCATCAGAAATGGTCCACTAAATACTTAGAAGGATTTAATAGTTTCATGCAATTTGTAAAAAATCAAATAGGTATACAATGTTGTATTTCTTGTCCATGCATATATTGCTTAAATGTGAACATTTAAAGTCAAGATGTGGTATATAATCACTTGGTAATTTGTGGCATAGATAAATTCTATACTCTATAGATTTATCATGGAGAACGTTCTGAAGCAAGTTGTAGTAGAAGTGTTGACACATGCTTTGGTGTTAGTAACAATAATGATATAGAAGATTATGATATTAATGACGACGTTGATTATGGGATTGGCAAGATGTTAGAGGATTATGGGAATTATATGGAGACTATGAATGAAACTGGTTTGCCTAACATAATTGGTAGTATTATAGAAGATAATTTTGGGAAGTTATTGAAAGTTGCTCAAGAAGAATTATATCTAGGGTGCTCGAAATTCTCACAGCTATCTTTGTGAAGTTGTTGCATTTAAAAGTCTATCATAAATGGAGTAATAAATCTTTTGACATGTTAATTGACTTGCTCAATGATGCATTACCTGTTGGAAACAAATTACTCAAATCTTACTATAAAGCAAAGAAATTGTTAAGGGACCTTGGATTAGGATATATATCAATACGTGCTTATAAGTATGATTGTGTTATATTATGGAGGGACAGTAAAAATCTTGAAGAATGTCCCATTTTTGGTACATCAAGGTGGAAAATGGATGATGGGAAAAGAAAATAAATATTGTATCAAATATTGATATACTTCCCTATTAAACCACGAGTACAAAGGCTTTTCATGCCAACACAAATAACCATTGATATGAGGTGGCATAAAGAGAATCACATTGATGATAACATTATGCATCATCCAACAAACTCAATGGCATGGAAAAACTTTGGTGTAAAGTTTCCATAGTTTGCAGAGGTTGTCGTTATGCTAGACTTGGTTTAGCCTCTGATGGATTTAATCCATTCGATAATATGACTACATCATATAACATGTGGTCGGTAATTCTAGTGCCATAATATTTACCTCCATAAAAATGTATGAATAAGCTTTTTATATTATTGTCTTTACTTATTACAGGACCTACAACTCCTTGTAAGGATATAGATGTATACATACAATCACTAATTGATGGCTTTAATCATCTCTGGGTGATTAGATTAGAAAGTTATAATGTTGTTGAAGGTGAAACATTTATAATGCATACAATTGTTTTGTAGACTATAAATGATTTTCCAACTTATAGGAATTTGTCTAGATAGAGTGCTAAAGGGTATGTGGCCTATCTTGTGTATAAATATCAAACTCATTCAATAAGGCTACAAAGTAAAATATATTATACGAGATATCGTCGTTAATTGGAACATGAGCATAAACGGGGAAGGAGGAAATTGTTTAATGGTAAAGTAGAAATAGGTGAAGCTCTTTTGCATTTGTTTAGTGAGATGTGGTTTACCAACTATCATATTTGAGTGACATTACACCTGGAAAACACCCAAGTAATAGAAAGTGAAAGCAAAGTGTTGTTGAGCTTAATTGGAATAAAAAAAGCATATTTTTCAATTTGTCATATTGGAAGGAATTTCTATTGAGAGATAATCTTGACGTGAAAAACATTTGTGAGTATATTTTAAGAACCTTGATGAGAATTGATGGCAAATCAAAAGAGATAATTAAGGCTAGATTAGACTTGGAAGACTTAAATATAAGAAAATATTTGCATTTGAAAAGAAGAGATGATAGGTCATACATCATTCTACCTACTTGTTACAACATGTCAAAAAAAGAGACGCAAACTTTTTGTCAAATCTTAAATCAGCCAAGTTTCCTGATGCGTATGCATCCAATGTAACTCGTTGTGTCAATGTCAAAGAGGCAAAAGTTTTGATAATGAAAAGCCATGATTGTCATGCACTTCTTCAATGATTACTTCATATTAGAATACGTGAGTGTTTGCTAAAGGATGTGTTCCTAACTTTGGGACAATTGGGTCAGTTTTTTAAGCAATTATGGTACAAGAAAGACATAGCTTTGATTTTATGTACAAGAAAGACATAGCTTTGTAGATCGGTTCAATTTTAATGGATATTCTCCATTAAAAGGTAATTTATGTTAACTTCTACGTTTTTTTTCTTAAGTTATTAGTTATTAACAATTGTTAATGTTATATATTTTGTTTAGGTTCTTAGGCTCTCTTAAACTTTATGTGCGTAATAGAGCATAACTTGAAAGGTTTATTGCAGAGGATTATATGGTGAATGAATGCTTGACATTTTGTTCAATGTCTTTAAATGATGTGGAAACAATATTTAATAGCCAAGAATGTAACTTTGATTTTGATCAAAATGGTGGTTTGTCAGTTTTTTCCCAAAAAGTAAGGCCACTTAAAACAGGAAAATATGTGGGAGTTAAATAAAGACAAACTCGAGATTAGCCATTAGAATATTTTGAACAATTGTGAGGAAGTCTATATATATATATAGAGTATGTATATTACTTCTCATTTATTATTTCATATTTAAATTTCGGGGTCTAATCTGTATTTCCTAACATCTATTTACTTTTTTATAAAGAGAGTGTTGAATCCCGTTTCCGGAAGCCAACTCTTGCTTTGATGCTATAAATGTTGGATCCCGTTTTCGGAACCCAACTCTTGCTTTTGATACCATAAATGTTGGATCCCGTTTTCGGAACCCAACTCTTACTCTGATACCACAATAGTTGGACGCCGTATGATTTTGGAGCCCAACCTCTTGCGAAATCATGATACGAGAGCATATTATCCTATAGGGTTATTTCCATGAACCCTTATTAGATGTCATTCCACAAGGGTTGCGTGCCCACAACAGTAAACATCAAAACACACTTATTACTCCAACTCAACCATTTTACAAGGAAGTCAATATGAACATACACCACCGAAACTATTTCCATCTCTCATTTCATTACTCTAGCAAAAGAGTTTGAAAATCTCTATTTACTTATCAAAAGCCACTTAATTGGCTTATTACAACATACAAAATATCAAAATTGAAACAATTCCCTTAGGCTCTTGATTACTTGATCTCTTAGCTATCACCTGAAGATGGGACAAAAAGGGGGTGAGCTTGAAAGCTCGTGGGTAACAGTTTATAATGGAAAATAAGCAAAAACCATTGAAAACATTTACTTGATAGAAATTTTTCATTGAAATCTATAAAGCACATTTTTCTTAATTCTTATCATATAGTCAAATTCACAATTTACAAAACATGAATGCATCAAATTTCATCACATAACATAACCACATAAGCACATCAAAATGGTTTGGGAGATGCAAACTAGGTATGCATCACTCTTGTCATGAGCACATAAGCATATCATGGTCACAATAGCACATCAAAATTTGTTCAGGTGGATCAAAAAACAGAACGTACTATACATTTCCACATAATGGTCCTGTGTAGCTGTGAACAGAACATACTAACGCAATCCCACATAATGGTTTTGCATAGCCATGAACTTATAGGAGTCCATGAAGGAGCTCTATGTCATTAGCAGGCAGGTCAACGTGCACGTGACTTAACTTAGGGGACCACCACAAACCCATATAACACATATTTCTTAACTTGTAAACTTGTTGCCTAAAATGACACTTTATCAAAACTTAATTTTTCATAAACATGAGATATTTCGAAAATCATTTATGAGAACATGATTTCATAAACTTGTATCCTTTCAAAAAGATCATTTTCAAAACCTTTTCATAAATCATCAACACAATTCATATAATAAACATATATCACTTTCTCAATTCATTTAAGAAGCAATAAATGCAAAACTTATGATGCAATTTAAATCATTTAACTTTCTTGATTCAAAGAAAGCATTAGTGGCTTATTTACTCTATTATAAATATGTACCCACCTTGATTTCCTTGCTTATAGACTTGCTCAAAATGCCTCTTCTCTTATTCCTCTTACCTCTTTTGATCCCTTTATACAATAACAAAAATCTCACTCAATACGGTTTTCAATTAAAAATCCCTCAAAGTATAATCATTAAAATTGGTTTTAGAATACTTAAACCCAAGCATTTTCTAAACTCCATAAACTAAAATCCTTCCAAAATTCAAAAGATTCAAAATGATCTTACCTTCATTCTGTAGGAAAATCCCGGGAGGAACATCATATGTTCCAGCAGCGAAAAACAAAAATTTTTGTTCCCGGGATCTTCCCGAAACCCAGGATCCCGGTGTCGGTATGAAAACCTCAAACCTGAATAGCCAATAGAGACTATCTCTAAAGGT
>JANZLC010000201.1:7758452-7769748 GCA_026413385.1 Erythroxylum gracilipes
TTTCTCTCTCTTCTTCATGACACTCTCTCTTTTTCTCTTCAATTTTCGTTCTTCTCTCTTCTTAAAATGCAAGACCATAATATCATTTTCCTTTTATGCCCTTAATGAGTCCAAAAAGTCCCATTTTCCCTTCCATTTATGTTTTATGTTTTTTATGCTTAAGTTCTTGCCAAAAATAACCTTGAATATTCTGAAATAACACTTTCTTCTAGAAAAATGTTATTCATTATCTTAAGTTTCTAATGACACCCAAAATCATTCAATTTGGGTCAGAAATCTGAAAGTATTGCCCCAAACATTCTCAGATTGTTATTAGATTGAAATAGTATACTATACCAAATTCCATACAAAAATTGATATTCTTAGAGACTGACTTAGATTTTGATTTCTTCATATCCTTTGTAGCTCCATGTCTCTAGTTTATTTTGAAATGAGAATCATCTTATTCGGAGCTCTACCGATCCAGAAATCATCAAAATACCAAAGTATGTTTAGTAAAACATCCAATTCATACTCTTCCAATCAATACCCTTACTTTGATTCAATCAATCCTTTTCTGAATCAATACCAAATGCTATCAAATTATATGGATGGATAGAAAAATGTGTTAAGAATCTATGGGTTTAAGAATTACTTCATTTAGAGGTCAGATAACAAAGTTATGGCTAGAAGAATCAAGCAAGGTTTGGCCCTTAATCATATTGAACCTGTCTTGGGAAAATTGGCATAACTTCCAATAGAGATGCCAGATCAAGATGATTCTTAGACAGTTTGAAATAAGACTTTAAGATCTATAACTTTTATGAGACAAATTCTATCATTTGAGGGGTCCAATATAGGAATAGACGATATGACATCATTTGTAGACGATTTGACATCATTAGACGATACAAGATAGGTAAAATTACCATAAATGTCGCTAAAGATATCAGATTAGGGTATTATTTAGCTGGTTTGAAAGAGGACTTCAAGATCTACAACTTTTATGAAGACCTCAAAGACAGATTCTATCATTTGAAGGGTCAAAAATGGACCAGACAATAGGTCAAATGAAACTAGATGGAAAAATAAAAGAAGCAAAACACAGAAGAAGCAAAAAGCAGAAGATACAACTTTACAGACCATACAACTTTACAAACCATACATTTTATAAACCAAACGTTTTACAAACGAAACATTTTACAGACCAAATGTTTTACAGAACAAACGTTTTACAGACCAAACGTTTTACAGTCCAAACTTTACAGACCAAACGTTTTACAGACCAAACATTTTACAGATCAAACATTTTACAGACCAAACATTTTACAATTGTTAATGGAGTTAGATTTCACATAAAAGATCAAGACAGTTGACTTAGAAGCCAAAATTGTGGGGTTGTTGTTAAGGGTCAACATGACGATAATTTTATTAACTTCTACAGTGTTATCTCAAAAATAATAGAGTTGTATTACAATAAGGATAAAAAGATTGTTCTATTTAAGTACAAATGGTTTTATCTTGGTGACATAAAAGTGAATGGAAATATTGCTAGCATCAATGTTAGTAACATATGGTATGATAATAACCCTTTTTTCCTTGCAAGTCAAATGAAGCAAGTATTCTACCTTAACAACACTGTATTGGGCAACAATTGAAAAGTTGTTCAAAAGTTTCAACATTGAAATCTCTTCAATTTTTATGAAATGGAAAATGGTCTAATGAGTGAAGATGGTGATAAAGTATAACAAGACATTGAATTGGGGATGAATAATGTAGTCCTACAAATAGAAGATGCAAATATATCATCATTCTATAGGAGAGATAATGATCCTAATATACTACAGGAAAATGAAGTATAAACCAATCTTGTCCTAGAAAAAGATGAAGACTATATTGAGCATGAATTATATGACAATGATGATACTTTAGCTAAATATAATAATGATTAAGAATTGAATTATAATGCAATTAATGATGATGATTTTCAAAATCTTGATTATGATAATTGAAGGTAATAAAAGTGTTCTTTATATTGTTTGAAATGTAATGTTAGTGATGATGATTTTTAAGATCTTGATCATGATAATTGAAGGTAATAAAAGTGTTCTTTATATCGTTTTAAATGTAATGTTGATAACATTTATGTTAATGTGTATTGGGTTAGAGTAGTGCTCTAAAGGCAATCACCTTTAGCACTTTTGTTCAAACTTTATTTTGATTAATACAGCGAAAGACAATTTTCATTAATTTGATATTCATTTATTTATGAATTGATGTAGTTCTTAAATCAAATTAATGAAGTTCATTATACAAAACATAGCATGAAGGAAATCATGATAACTGGGCCTCTCCCAACATTCAGGTTTTATTTCTTTCCCTTCACATTTGTTTTCATAATCTTATTAAATGATTTAATGACTATATTTTTTCTTTATTCAGGAAAAAAGTGAGAAGGACAAGGTGAACAGAGGACAAATGAAAGTTCCTCACAACCAAGGCTCCAAACCATTTGTTGTCCTACGAAACAAATATGTAAGATATTCATTTCTAAGTTATAATTATATCAATAAACAATATATTTTTTTATTGTGTATATTCATCATTTTTTTTCATAAAATATAGTGAAAAGAAACTACATGGACAAGAGTGTGATGCAAACTCACTCACTATAAGGAAGATTAAGGGTGGATGTCTGACGAAGCGCAAAATAACTATATAAGTATAGAAAATTATTGAATTTTTTTTGTAGTACTAACTAATAATATTTGCATTAAATATTGATTTTTTAAAAATTTAAGAATAAGATGCAAGAGTTACTACAAACTTCAACATCTGAGGGAAGTGAGACAAATGTAGAAGACATTTGCAACAAAGTGTTAGGTATACGATCTGGATACATCAAAGGTCTTAAATTTGGCCCTAAGCCAACTACTTCATCATTTTTAAGACCAATATACGCTCAACGTCTTGAAGAAGAAAACAAGTCGCTTAAAAAAAGATGTCCAAGCATAAAAAGTACCTAAAAATTTATTTGGCACGAATTATATAAGCAGTAAAGATAAAAACAAGTCTAAGTAATTAAACTAATTTCTGTTATTTATTATTTTGTATATAAGTATTTTGAAGTTGTAATTAAAGTCTTGTATACACTCACAAATTTAATGATATTTTATTTTTTATATACAATGTTTCAAATTATCAATTATTTTTATAATAAATTAACAACAAAAAATATAAATATCATATACAATAATATCGATTCGAAATGTCACAAATAATTATAATTCAACATGGTATATTATTTCATTAAAATGTATATTAAAAATTTGAATAAATTATACAAAATGTAACTAAAAATATTTGGCTATAATTTCAGAAACGTAGGTAAAAAGTTTTGGCTACGTTTCTTGTAAATGTAGTTAATAATTTTTAGTTATAAAAGCTCAGCGTAGTTAAAATTTATTATCAACGATTTCTTATAAAAATGTTGCAAATAGATTTTTACTATGAAAATAAAGCTTAAGAAAAAACTATTAGAGATAATTAGCTAAAAATGTTGCCTAAAATTTTCAGCTACGGAGATTTGGCGACGAATATAAATCATTACTAATGATTATTAGTAACGATTTTGAGACTTTTAGTTATGAAATTTTTCGTAACCAAATATCGTTTTTGTGTAGTGCATATTCGTGTGATAAGCATGAAACTAAAATTTCACCGTCAAGAAAATACAATTAAGCTAGATATATATCAATCTTAAAGTTTCTTTGTTCAATAGAAAGTAAATTTTACTAATTTTACATCAAAATAAAAACAATCATAACAATCGATAGGTTAGTAGAAGAGTTGGACATCCGTGTAAACAATTCAGTAAGAAAGCAGTCTACTTCCGATCCCAGAAAAAGAGTTCGTTCCTAAATCCGAGAGGCGATCTCAAACATCCAATAAAAAATTCCTTCTTATTAAAGAGGTAAGAGTAGCATTTCTCTACTATATACTAACGTGGCCAACGCGCTTACTTCAACGCAAGAATCGGCTATGCGGTGCGGAGGAGGATTCAAAGTAGAAGCTAATATGTGAACAACTTATGTTCCCTGAAAAAACACTTCGGCTACGATTCGTTGTAGACTGCCGCTCGAGACAACTACTAAATGCTAGGTGGAAAGCGGTGAAACCCATATGTGAATTCTAAATAGTTTCTCCTAAAAAGTTCCAGAGGTTTGTGGTTATAATAGAAAATGTGAGCTAAGTAAGTTACATTTATGTGCTAATTAAAGCTATTGAAAATTATCCAATAAGAAAACCTCCTCTTAAATATGTACTGAATTAAAATTCGTTGTCACCAACCATCCCTTCATTTCAAAAATTCCCCTTTATTTGTATAAATGGTAAAGACGATTATGAGTAAAAAGTATGATTAAGGTTTTAAATTATTACAGTAAGTTATAATAGAGAATGTAATCTACAATCAGGAAATTAATTACTTCTGTTAGAATAGATCAATAATTTAATTACTTATGTTATAATTATAATAATGAACAGATTAAGAGTATCACTAGGTTTCCTAATGAACATCAGTCAAATGGACTTTAAAGTGTGCCAAGTATTATAATTAATTTCTTCCTAAATCACGAAAAGTAGTTCCAATGATTGCCTCAACGGCCGTTGACATTGGAGTGAATATTGCACCTCTAGTTGGTTAAAGCATCACTTACTTGCCACTAGGAAGGCTACGGGCATCGATAAAGCAACATTTCTTTCCAGCTTCCTAGACTACAACTCCTCCAACTTATCATGCACAAACTTCATTTCCCAACACACCCAATTGAAGAAAATTTCTCATCTCCATGTTTTTCTGCTTTTCCAAGCAAACTACTTCCTCATAAGGAACCTCTCTATCCTTTTCCTACTGATGCCTCACCTTTTGAAGTGATATTATATACTTCCAACTATAAGTTTTGCTTAACTAGAATCGAACTTTGCACCTAATTTGATCCTGTCCTTACTATCTATAAAAACGCCTCCTCTCTTCCAACATAAACAACGAACACTACACATCATCTGATTCCCCCACTTACATTTTCTACAACATATTGGCATAATTTAGAGTTCAGAACATTATAGGCAACTTATTCTTCAAACACGATAAAAAAGATGAAGCAAATGCCCCTCTTCTCACTTATACTTCTCCTTCTCCTCCATGCAACCAAAACAACATCTCAATCACCAGCTGCCGCTCCCGCAAAACCTCCTGCTCCGGGGCCAAAGGCACCACCGGTCATTTCCGTAAATTCACCGCCACCCCCACCGTCGGCGCAGTCACCAGCTATGGTTGCGCCAATAGTCACAAAAGGCCCTATTAACATTATAAAAATCCTTTCAAAAGCTGGCCATTTCGCTTTTTTCATTCGCCTCATAAAATCCACACAAGAGGACCTCCAACTATTTTCCCAACTCAACACCTCACGAGACGGCGTCACCATCTTTGCTCCCACAGATGGTGCTTTTGAAGCAATTATTAAGTCAGGAACACTGAACTCGTTATCTGATCAACAAAAGAGAGAGTTGGTTCAGTTTCATATAGTAGCAAAGTTCCTGTCCAGTTCCCAGTTCCAAACTGTGAGCAACCCTATCAAGACACTGGCAGGATCAGGGGCCCGATTCCCTCTCAATGTGATCACAAGCGACAGTTCAGTGAATATAACGACAGGACTCATCAACACAACTGTTTCAGGAGTTGTGTACACAGACAACAAAGTTGGTATTTATCAGGTTGACAATGTGCTGCTTCCTTTAGATATATTTGCCCCTAAGCCTCCGGCTCCCGCACCAGCGCCGCCGAAACACGAGAAATCTGAAAGTCCAGAGAGCCCTTTGGGCCCTAAGGTTACAACGTCTGGTGCAGAGACTTCTTTTGTGCGTGGGAATTTGGTGATCACTGGAGTTGCCATAGTCTCTGTTATATTTGGTTCGTGACGCAAAGGGTTTTGACTTTTGAGGCAGGAGGGACTGGTTTCAGTTTTTCAGTGGTCCACGATCCTGATGAACTTGAATCAACGGTGGTGATCAATGGAGTGGAGGATGCTTTGAACAATTGCAATGTCCTCTCGGTTACTGATTTTCTCCTTTTTTCTAAATAATCCTGAGGTTTGTGATTTCTGTTAATGGCTTTTTTTTTTCTTTTTCACGTCTGTTTTTCTGTTCACCCTTTAATGGATTTGTATTATTTGTAAAATATATAAAAGTTTAAGTGGATTTTTTAAATTATAATCGTCTTATTTATGCCCTTTACATATAGTTTTACTGATACAGAGTACATAAAGTAAGTCCTCTATCTTCACACAAAAGAAAGGGACAAAAAAGTGCAGTCCATGTCACGATAAATCTAACATCTTCATTAACAAATGTTTAATAAAATTAGTTATTTATTATTAATTATTTATATATAAAATGAATTATAAGGTATGATTTTAAGAAAAGATTTATAACAATATTAATATTATATCTAAGTATTTATTTGAATATTTTAAAAAAAATTTAAAATTTAGATATTTAATTTTACAAAAATTAAGTTTATAATTTTTATAAAACCATAGAACATATATAAGAAAAAGGTGAATTAATTGAAATTGATACTTTAATTGAGTTTAATTTCTGGGTCTGCAAAGGTTAAATAGCTATAGTGTAATCGAAGAGAGAGAAGATTACTGGGCAAAGAAAAAATATATGCAAACGAGAGACACTAACTGTATTTGTTGCTACTAACTTTAATCATCAATGACCAAAATAAAATAAAATAAAATAAAATAAAATAAAAGGCAAGAGATAAAAGAATAAGGAGGCACTTTTCGATCATGCATGGCTTCATTAAAGGGCAATATTGATTAGTTGCATATTAAAGGGCAATGGTTGTTAGTTGGCACCTAAACCATGACTTCTAACAAAAATAGGATCGGTTCTCATGCTAAATCCAATCACGAGATGAACATCTTAATGCTATGAATTTAAATTGAGTTTGACATTTTACATTTCTAATAAATTATAAATGTAGTTTATACTTTTAAGTTGATTTTGATATTCGATCTCATCCTAAATATAGTGTAGATGTGGAAAAAATGAATGTTCCCAAGGATTCCTGGACAAGGTTTCAATAACGATTGTTTGGGCCCATCTTCTTTTCTCTTCATTGAAAACAGAGATTAAATGAAATAGATTGATGATGCAGTAATTCGTAACCTCTTGAAGCATCGACTAATAGCTATAAGACATACCGAAAAGAAATATATTTTCCATAGCTTTTAATTCCATCTCTTTCTCCTCGTGAAATGGTTCAAGATCCTAAAACCTAAGGAGGAACACATGTTCTTAAATTGTGAAATGAAATGAAATAGGGAATTTAACATAAGAAATATTACTATTTTAAAACTTAATAAGTGTTCATCTATTTCCTAATGCATTTCACTTATGATACTACAATTGTAACCATTTAATTCCAAACCGATTCAATTACCATTCAAGTCCGTACTAATGCAATAACTATTTGAAAATTTCTCATTCAATGGATAATAATTGATTGTAATTTAAGATTTTTCAATAACTTAATATAATTTGATCCGGATAAAGATAATAAAGTAGCCCAATAAATGATCTAAATTAATGGGCCGAAGTTTAGGAGGAAAATAGAACTTGATCAGTGTGGACCGGACTCATATTGAGCTTGTGATGGGGAGGCCCGATAGCTACAAAAAGGCTTTAACGCGTCCTGGTGAGTAGATCATGTGAAGGTAACAGTGGATTCACGCTCGTTTCGACCTTCAAAAGTTCGTTTGAAGTTGTGGAACCAAAATTAGGTATTTTCTACATTTCTTTGTTTATTTCCATTTTATGTTCGATCCAGGACACATATTAAGGCTTATGATACATTTCACACGTGGTATCAGAGTTGGTTATTTGATTGGGTGGTTAAAAACAAAGACATACAGAAGATACCTAATTTTGGTTCCATAATTTCAAAAAAGTTTTCAGACGCTGAAATGAGTCTGAATCTACCTCTACCTTCACGAGATCTACTCATCAGAATGCGTTAAAGCCTTTTTGTAGCTTTCTGTATACGAATTGAATATTTTGAATTGTTCTGCTTACATATTAGGGATGTCTCTAGTCTTATGTTTGGTTATCCTACCCAAAGGTGTTGACCTTATATAAGATTTTGAGATGTTCATAATAGCATTAGATGGAGGAAAGTCGCTGCTTAAATGATCTATTCACCCAAAGGTAGTAGAGTCATGAAAGTTTATAGTTTGTACTCTGATAGCTTTTATGTAGAAGTCTAATTACATATATTATGTATTTAGCCCAAAAGTGTTTTATAATATGTGTGATCATATTCTTGGTACATATACTATTTAATGGCTTAGAGTATCACTGTTATCTTACATTTGTGTTAATCTTTGCATTGTCATTTTGCAGTCACCTTTTCGATCAACAATCATAATGTCACTATTGAAACCTTTACTAGTTTCAATTTGAAAAAGTGGATAGAGGATGTATTGAATGCAATAGAGATGACAAAATTTGATATGGCCATATGTAAGAATAAGTCATCTCCACCTACATCCAGAGCTTGAAAGCTCACAAAATAGCCTATGCAACTTGGGATCAGTCAAACAGAATGTGTTGTATGACCATTAAGAGATCCATACCTAACCATTTGCTAAATGGACTTCTAGAGACAGAAATAGCCAAGGAGTTTCTTGATAATGTCTCCAAGAGGTACACGGTTTCATCTAATGCCGAGATAAGTGTCCTGATGAAAGAATTATTCTCCACAAGGTATACTGGAGAAGGGGGAGTAATGGAGTATATCAAGAATGATCCATCTACACAATATATTGAAGATGTTGAATATTCCTCTTCTTGATGTCTTCATAGTTCACCACAATCTGAACACACTCTATCCAAAGCTTAGTAATCTGGTGACGACATATTACTCACTAGATAAGGAATGAGAATTCAATACTTTGATTACCCATTGTCTTTTTGATAAGGAGAAACTTAAGATTGCTACTCCTATTGCCCTCGAAGCAACTAATGGGAAGGCAAAGGTGAAGGTCGTTAAGTTTAAAGGTAGCAATTCCAAATCTTCTCCACATATTAATGCTGGTCAATCCAGTTTGGTGGTTAGATGGTGGAGCATCTAATTGAGTTGCCTTCACAATGTAGGGATTCATATCCAAGAGAAAGCTGACTAAAGAGGAAGAGAAGTTGATGGTTATCAATAATGAAGAAGTGGTTGTAATTATTAGAGTAGTGCTCTAAAGGCAATCACTTTTAGCAGTTTTGTACAAACTTTATTTTGATTAATAAAGCGAAACACAATTTTTCATTAATTTGATGTTCGTTTATATATAAATTGATGTCAGTCTTAAATCGAATTAATGAAGTCCATGATACAAAACATAACATGAAGGAAATCATGATGAGATCATGATAATGAGATTCCTATCATGTGCAATTATGTTAGTATCTAAATAATCCCTAGTCATAGGATTAATAAGATAGGAAATTATTAATTCGGATAGACTAGCACATGTTATACTCCTTGATTTGATCAAGAAGTGGATCTCACAAACTGTAAGCATGAGATATTTAGAGTTAATATATAGATGCTTACTAAAAGTAGTAAGTGCATCAGATGACACGCTGTGAGATTATCATATAGATGATCTATCAAATGTCAATGATTAATCTCATCATAGCAATTGTGCAAATATCCTTAGACTTGAGGTACTCAAGGATACCTTGGATACTGATACTTTGAAATCATTCCTTGTTGCCTCAAGACGAGATCACTTATAGGGTGGTAATTGCATACAACTATTAGTATTCGAAGGTAATTAGGTAGCCAATAAAGGATTCACTGCTCCTAATAGAAGGAAAAGATAACTACAACTTCTTGTTGGGGTCATTACTTAGGAGTCTCTGGCCAGAGCAATTATGTATCATGAAGAGAGTCCTTAATGACAGATAGAGTAATGAGATCTTAGGACAAGAACTAACATCACTTAGACTAGATGTGAAGTAGTCATTCTAGTAGAAGTTGATACATAGCCCAACTTCGAACCAAATGGGGTATAGTATGGTGAAAGGAAGAATTGCATGGTAATTGTCCATGGAAAGGTTCGTAATTCGAAGAATTAACTATCGAAGAATTCATGTGTTAATCCACTTATATTTTGGTAAATTGGAATCATGAAACCTTTCATGATTTGCTTGAATTAAGAGTTACTTCAAGTGGCATGAAACCATCCATGATTTGTTTATATTAAGAGTTAATTTAAGTGCCCAAAGTAACTGGGAACCTAAGGGTCACACGCATAAAAGATCGGATGAAAAACAAAGTGTATATAACTGGTTTTAAGTAGGCCACGATCGTGACCGAAGGCTCGACAGATGTACATAAGTGAGTTCTTCACTTATATACAACAGAGTCTAACAAGTCCTTACATACTCAAGTGAGAGGATAAGGGGTCTAGAAGAGTTCTAGAGTAAGAGAGAAGTGTCTTAAGTTTTGTTCATGCAATTTATGCAATTGTTGCATGAATCAAAGTGCATGCAACATAGTCTTGATCTTTCTCTTTGTTAGAGCATCTACTTGAACTCATCTAGTTTGGTGCAACAACCCAAACAGGAGAAGAATCAAGAAAGGCGGAGAATTAAAAAGGTACATGTACTGTTATACCATGTTCATATAATCTGTTTATGCATGCATTTGAGATTCTGCCTTTTTGGGATGTCATGGGGTCGGGATTTAGATTCTGACACTTTTGTTGCTTTATCGTGCATATGATGCATGAATGCATGTCTCCCCTATATTAGGTTGGGTAAAATTGATGGAATCTTAATGGGGAGTTAGGATTATATCAATTTAATGTCTAAATTAAATGTTTTTGAAATGTTAAGTCTTTTTCAATGTTCTAAAATGTTTGGGTTTAAGTTAAACTTAGCGTAAACATTGAAATTTACATTGCCTTTTTTTTAAAAAGAACTTTATAATACTAAAAACTCCAAGTGAAGACTGTTTATTAAGTATTTATCAAATTATTCTAAGGAAAATATTGTGCGACTTGCAAGTCGTGGCCATCTATGTCCTGTAAGCTCTATAGCATAATAAAATAACAAAAATTAGTTTTCAAAATATAATTAAGTAATGATTAAAATAATATTTTTTATTATTTGAATTATGATGTAAGGCTAAAGGTTTGTTTAGTCGTTTCCTTATTTTGATGTAGATCATTACATAATTAATTGTTGC
>JANZLC010000201.1:7770636-7784254 GCA_026413385.1 Erythroxylum gracilipes
GTTGGAGAGCTTAATCGGGTGATGAACCTACTTTGGATTTTTATGCATATCTTGAGCCATAGAGCTCCAATTGAGGTATTTCTTGCTCCAAATTAAAAAAGAGACTTAGGAATATGATTATATAAAGAATTAAAATGGAAAATTTTGATTTTAAGGTGTATTGCTAATGTCTTCTAAGGATTCAATGAAAGAACCTTTCGGGGTGCTATCCACGCTCAAGGTTTCTTGTTTTCGTAAAAGGTTTGGGCTCCGAAAGCGAGGTCCAACACATGGTCTATCTAGGTTAGTAAAACCAAAACTTAGTTTAGAAACCCTAAAAATCAAATAGGTCTCTTAAATCATCTTCTTCCTTCCTTCATTCCCAACATACAAAACCCATTTCTTCCTACCTCCTTTTTCTAACCAAGAAAGAAGGAAAATGGTAGAGCTTACCTTAGCTAGTTGACTTTTCTCTTTTCCCCTTCTTTCTTTCTTCTCCATGCACACTTCTCTTCTCCTCTCTTCTTTCACATTTTCTCTGCTCTCCTTTTTAATTCAAGACAACATTTTGTCTTGTTTTCCAAAATTACCCTTCTCTTTGTTTATCCTTCAAATTTTGCCCTTCATTTTAATGTAATGTCCATTTAGTCTCTAATGTCAAATTACATTCTAACTTAATTCTATCATTTCCATCTAATTTCTAATTGCTACTTATGCTCACTAAAATTAATGACTCAATTCTAAAAATAAATAAATAGAAAAACAAAACATAAATAATTAATTAAACAAATAATAAATAATTTAGAAAAAAATTCTGGGTCCAACAAATACCGCTTTCTTACGCCTTAAATTAGGCTCCGTCAAATCTTTAAGCAACTTAACAAAAGCTCGAATTCATGTAGTGTGATATACTTCTAAAGTTTTTATGCTTTTCCACTTTCTAATGCAATGGAAGAGATTAAAAAAAAAACCATTCCAATCCAAAATTTGTAGGATAAAAATTCTCAAAAGGAAAATAAATTTTATTAATAGAAAGTTATATTAATCTCTCTTTAAAATTGTTTAAATAGGTTTATATAAACTCTAATTCATATTAGTAAGAATTCTTAAAAATAGGAAAGTCTTGTTCATTTTAGGAAGATTTCTAAAAGAAATAAGAAACTCTAATTTATCTTAGGAAGACTTCTAAAGGAAACAAAAAACTATATCTTAGGAATACTTCTAGATAAAATAGGAAAGGAATCAAAGAGATTGAGTAAAATTTGAAATAAGAATCAAATAAAATAAAATAAGAAATTATTAAAAATCTTACAAAGAAGGATGTTGGATAAGGTGTGATCATTTGCTAGTTAATTCTCTATTCTGCTTGATCATAAAGAAATCTAGATAACAATGCAGGATAAGGAGTGATTACGTGCTGGCCAATATACCATTCTACCTAAATAAAAAGAAATGCAAAGAGGAATGTTGGATAAGGAGAAATCATGTGCTAGTGAATATCCCATTATGTCTAAGAATTCAAATGTCTCATCATTCACCCCATTTGTCAAAAAACTCAAATTTGAGTTATTTCCAGCATATCCAAGCTCCATATCCTAAAAGTAAGGTGAGAGATTAGCAATAATGAAGGTTAGAGATATATTAACTATCAATAGAGGTAGTTGAACAATGTAAGCATTATGATTGATTTTCTTTTATTTCTGAATGAATCATACTACTTTTATTGTTGTTTATGATGACCTCTAACAATTTGATTCTTGCTCAAGAAAACAATAACTTTATCTCCAATATTTAAAACTTAAGCTCTCCTATGCAAATCAACATTATATTTGTACTTTTTATTAGCTCTTTCAATCTTCTTCTTTATGTTCACTTAAATCTATTATACCTCTTTAGCTAACTTTGCAGCACTAGGAGAAATGTTAGAAGATTTAGGATATTTAACAAGATCAAAGCAAGATTGGGTACCTTGGGGTAAACCATAAAAAATGGTGATTAGCCAATGACACTATAGACTACATTGTTGTCGGCAAATTTGGCTTATGTAATCAAAAAATCTTAACTTTTTGGCTTTTGTACCTTGGGGTAAACCATAAAAAATGGTGATTAGCCAATGACACTATAGACTACATTGTTGTAGGCAAATTTGGCTTATGTAATCAAGAAATCTTAACTTTTTGGTTTGTCATGTCATTTGTATGTTACCAATTACCCAAAGTCATATTCACGATTTATAGGTGTGAGTGTTACTATAATTAAGAGAAGAATCAAATAAACCTAATATAATCCTCCAAAAGTGACTCAAAAACTTGTTGTCATGATAAAAAGTAATGGATTTAGGAGGAGTCACTCCACTTTTCTAAGAAATAACTTGGCAACCACTATAACATCCACCACCTTCTTATAAGGGATAGAATGTGCTATTTTAGAAAACCTGTCCATAACCACAAAGCTACAATCTGTACCTCTTTTGTGTTCTTAAAAGCTCCAATATGAAATTCATAGACAAATCCTCCCAAATAGCATTAGGACTAGTAATGGAAAATACAAACTAGCATTTGAAGTATATCCTTTATAAGCTTGACAAACTTCATAGCTCTTCGAATTAGTAACAATCTTCTCATCTTCGGCCAATAGTATCTCTTTCTCACCTTTTTAAGAGTCATGTCTCTACTAAGATGACCAAATAAGCCTTCTCTATGTAATTCTTTAATCACCTTCTTCCTGAAAGAAGTTCGTATAAGACAGAGTTGATTTTGTTTCATAAAAAACCTTCATGTACATGAAAATCATCATAAGATTTTTTTCATCAAATACATCCCTAAAATCTCTATCTCTCTCATATAACTCTTGTAAATACTCAAGACCATCAATTTCTATACTCAAGTTCTTAAACACAATTCGCCACTCATCCCAAAATCTCTTGAGATCAATCTAAAAGAAGACCATTGTCCCACCCAATTGATCTAACATATCATCTAACTTAGGATAGGAAATTTACAATTAATAATAATCTTATTAATGGCTTAACTATCTACATACATCCTCCAACTACCATCTTTCTTATATGTAAGTAAGAACTACATAGGGGTCTTACTCACTCTAATATACCCCTTCCAAATCAACTCCTCTACTTTCTCCCTCAATATCTCACTCTCATTTGGACTCTTACGGTAGTAAGTTACGTTAGGGAAACTAGCCCAAAGAATTAAATCAATATGGTGTTGGATATCTCTCATGGGAGGTAATTTATTGGGTAACTCATCGGGTATTACATCTACATTTTTCTGAAATTGGTTGGAGTAAAGGAATCTCATCTTTTCTTTTATCATTCTCTTCTTTCCCATTCATTATCAACAAGTGTACCTCCCTTATTTCTTTTATCTTACTTACAAAACTTTCCCTATTATTTTCCAATTCTAAAAATGGCTTCTTTTTTCTCATTAGGTTTCGCCACTCTTTTTTCACTTATGATTACTAATACTCTTTTTTCACTTATGATTACTAATACTCCACACCATTCTTCACAAATCGATAAATATTTTCCCTGTTAGAGTGATATGCATCAACATCATATTAACATGGTCCACCTTACAAAATTTGACATACATCCATATCAACAACATCATAATAATGTTCATCCTAGTATTTAAGAATGGCACTTTACACCTTTCTATGTCATAGATATCACTAATGGTGGTAACTTATGTAATACTATAGGGTTCAAGGCAAGGCTCAGTCAACAACTTTAGCTTTTTAACCACCAATTTATTAGTGATATTCTCTTAACTACCTCTATCAATGATCAGCTTAAAAAGATTTCCTTGTACAATTCCCCTAGTGCAAAATAATTAATGTTGTTGCCAATATTTATGCTTCTTTTTAGAAATCATTAATCTCCTAATAGCTCTAACAAAACCATCATGTTATCCCTTGAGGCATTCACAATCTTCCCCATCTAGAATACACTTCTTTTCCTCATAATCTCAAGCTAGCTACTCCACTATATTGATAAACTTCTGCTTTAAACATTCATTAGAATAATGGCCTAGTTCCCCATATTTAAAGCACTTTAAATGAGCTTATTAAGCATAAAGATTGGCGGTTGTAGTACTTGGTGTAGCTTATTTTCTAGAATTTCTACCATGGTTATTTCTTTTTGTGTTATTAACATATGCAGGAGTAGAGCTAACAACTTCTTTTCCCTTTTCACTTGTCATTCTCTCATTATTCCCCATTCTCTTATAATCTGGCGACCTCTCATTGATCAACATCTCAGCCCTTACAGCCAAATTTCTTACATCATGAACACTCAAGGCCATTTGAATCCCTTTGAATTGTTGGCCATAAATACCAAGTAGTTTGTTATGGTTCGCTTTTTGCCAAATTATTTTGAGCTTTCAACCTCAGAAACTCAAAAATATACTCATGAATAGTGTAGCTCCCTTAAATGTAGTTGTGATAAGGGTACTCCCTTGAATATATATATGATAAGTATCAAACAAATATTTCTTATAATTTGGAGGAAAAAATCATCTCCTCAATAATTATTTCATTCTTGCGCAAGTAGACACTAGAGCTCCCCCTCTATTAACTTATTCTCCTTCAATTGATTCCACCAAACAGCAGCTCCCCTTAAAATCAATAAGCAACTAATTTTTCCTTCCTCCCATTTGAAATTTCAAAATAATCAAATAACCCTTCTACTTCTTCTAACAATCCAAAAATTCTTATTTATCAAGGTCACTTATAAAGGATGGAACGTCTACCTTTACTATGTACTCATGATCATCCCCACCTTGTTATGACGATCTCCTCTCGAGATGGTTTCCTCATCATCGTTGGAATCATCAACTCTCATAAAAGGTGTTGGAGTTTAAGTTCGTGTACGGGTAACTTCCCTGTCAAATATTTCTCCAAATCTCTAGTTATTGTCGCCTCACAATTATCTCGTGATTGTAGCTAATTGTTGTTTAATATTGGGAACAGTTCCCCTTTGTTCTTCGATTCTTCTCCAAACATCGGGTAATCCGTAAACATTGTCATTAGGATTATTTGTCATTGTTAGAAAGAACAAGCTTTGTGATATTCAAAACTTGGATATTACCTGACATAGTGGAAAGACAAACAATCACAATTCCAACCCAAGAATTGTAAGATAAATTTCTTGAAGAGAAAAAAAATTTAATTGATAGGGAGTTCTATTAATCTCTCTTAAAAGTTTTTTAAGTAGGTTTACATAAACCCTAATTCATTCTAAACAAAATAGGAAACTCTAATTCATCTTAGGAAGACTTCTAAAAGAAATAGGAAACTTTAATTTATCTTAGGAAAGACTTCTAAACAAAATAGGAAAGGAATCAAAGAGATTGAGTAAAGTTTCAAATAATAAACAGACAAAATATAATAGGAATTTATTAAAAAAAATCTTGCAAAGAAGGAAGATAGATAAGGCGTGATCAAGTGTTAATCGTTATTCTATTATGCTAAATCATAAAGAAATCTAGAGAAGCATGGTGGATAATGCATAATCACGTGCTTGTCTATATACCATTCTACCCAAAGAGAAAGAAATATATAGAAGAATGTTGGATAAAGAAAGATCATGTGCTACTGAATATTCCATTCTATCTAAAAATTCCAATGCCTCATCACTTTCAAACACTGAGCAATCTTATAAGAACACTAACAAGTTCAAATAATAACAAGCTTTCACTCACACCCATGACCACCACAGATAACTTTGTGACTATCGAAAGAGGAGTGATCAAAATAAACATAGTTAGGACTATATACACCAATAAATAGTTTATGGTTTATGAATTTGACAAGGTTTTGTTTCTAGAGATCTTTTCCCACCAATACCAACGAAACGTATGTAGAGAATTCTGATGCTAGTGTTCCTAAAGATGCTTAATGCTATAAGTTTTGATGTTCTTTACAATGCATGATATTTGGTGTTGATATGACATAAATGATTAGTTCATAGAGATGCTTTAGTGGGGTTTTTCGTTAACTTTTTAGGATTCATGATTTTTTTAGCTATATAATTGACAATGATCAAAGATATGGTTGTAATTTGTAATAATTTTGATCATATAATTATATCCACATCGACACTACGGTAAAAAGTACTTTAGGCAATGACATGTTTGCAACAGTTTAAAAATGTGTTGCTAAAAATTAATATAGGGAAATGGTTTTTAAAATGTTGTCTTTAATAATATTAAAAGCAACGAAAATATTAATTTGTTGCTACATATAATAAAAGGCAACAGAATTTAAAAAATGTTGCAATAAAGTCTTATATATGCAACACCTGTAATTGTTGCTATAGTTGCAATCATGTATTTACTAAAAGGGTATTCACTAATGTTATATTTTTATTTACATAGTTACTTGCTAATGTATATTTAAAATATAAAATTTCTTTATTTACTAATGAGTATTTAAAATATGTTTAAGAAAATTAAAATATCCACCAATTTTTATTTAGTAAAATTAAAGTATATGATACAATTCCTCTAAAATAAAAATATATATTGTAAGATATACACATATAAAAATCTTTTTATTTAAGTCCTTTTTCCCTTTTGAAGACAAAACCTATCCTTTTTTAAAAAACTAAAAATTGATCATATTAAATAATAGTGAAGGATAGTAAGTTTGTATGGAGTAAACTTACTCCCCTATTTCAAAAGTGTGACAAAACAACAACACAATGAGAAAACAAAGCAAAAACGCTCAGGCAATACAAGGAACAAAATGGAAAGCTCAGATAACGACGTATCAAGAGGACAGTCAGAGAAGCTTATTCAGTTAAGGGGTTATATTTTGAATGGTTACTGATATGCCATTAACAGGGTCATCGAAGCTTCATTCTTCTCTGTTCACTCTTCTCTTTGTTTTGGTTTAGTAATATCTGTATCTCATTACAGAAAAATGTTTATCGAGCAGTTTAAGGTTGAGTCTCCTAATGTGAAATACTCAGAGGGCGAGATTCAGTCTGTGTACAACTATGAGACCATTGAGGTTGTTTATGAGAATCGATACCTATATCCTAAACTAGGGTTTATCATTAAATCCTCATATAACCCATTTGTTTTTCATGATTATTTTATCAATCTCAGATTTCTGAATTTATGCATTTCTAATAGGGCTATGCTCGTGGGTTGGGGAGGCAACAATGGGTTAACCCTTACTGGTGGTGTTGTAGCAAACAAAGAGAGAGTTTGCTTACCCTATTGTTTATAACATGAAATAATGATATAAAGTTGGGATCTTTGGTCAGTGGGGCGATTGACATTTATTTGGCTCGATGGGGAAGCCTAACGTATGAGTTATACTATTCTTGTCCCCAAATACAATGCATCAATGTTTCAGTTTCTAGGATTTATTATGTTCCCACATTTGTGGGCATGAACAAATATATCTTCTTGATTGTGACTGTATAATGTTTGTGCAGTTGCTGGACAGTTATCCCTTTTGTTTATTATCATTTCTGTTGCGATTTAGCCACTGGAGCTGTCATGGACTGCTAAGGGAGGTGACATTTTGCCTTTAGATGCGTTCCTTTTCATGATTTTAAGGTACAAGAGAAGGAAATTGAGTTTAAGATCGTAGCCGGACATGAAATGTTAGCTAAGGACAAGGACTCGTATTCTCAAAGCAAATGAGGTCATTTGGGCCTCATCGAATACGCTTTGGCCAACAAGAACCCACCCCTCAACATCTTCAAGTAAGACCCTCTTTCTCGGTAATCCCAATAAACCTTCATGCCAACTACTTGGATTTTGATTTCTATTGGGTTTTGATATCCTAGTAAACCTTTATTACTTGTTAATGGTGATGATGAATAGAATCAATAAATTTTGTAGGTGATGATGAATATAATAAATCAATTTTCAGTAAGTAATTTCTTTCAGCATTGTGTTGAACTATGTCTTATGTTATTCTTTCCTTTCATGTTTGTTTGGGCTGGCATCATGAGATCATAATTAACCTGTTGCTTTCAATTATTGGGAACTTTGTGTATTAATTCCTTCAAAATGTTGTCACTAGGTACTTTGATGCATCACATACAAATGCATATCTAGAATTTTCTTTTTGAACTTGTGAATAACCCTAATGAAAGTTCATAGATGGTACTTCTAAAAAATGTGACATGTTCTCGTCACTTTTGTAAGTGATGCCTTTAAAAACGTGAAGAAAGAGAACTGGTGATACTTTTTATATCATATGTAGGTTTATGGACTTTTGTTCCTTTTTCATGTGGATGTAGAATGAATCCAACATGGCACAAAATTCCTAGCTTGCCATCTCTTATTCTTATTAGTTTGTAGGAAATTTATCTTCAAAACCATGTTGCTCCTTTGGTTTTTGTTTTGTGCATTAAATATAAACTATTTACGTTCTATTTGTGAGCTATGCGTTAGGTTCACATTCTAAATTATGCTTGGTTTCCTTTATTGGCTTCATAGTGGCCGAGGGTCTAATTGGTTCTTACATCAACCTGCTCTTTAAGGTATTAAGGTTATTGGAATTATGCTTATCAAAAGCATAAAGAAGAAAGGTTATAAGAGATTATTCTTATTTACTATCTTCTTTTTTTGCTATGGAAGGAAATGGTATGTAATAACTTGGTTTGATCATATCTAATTGAGATTTGATAAGATTGTAAATGACAGTTGGGTAACCTGCTTTTTAAGTTGTTTAATTTCTGGTTCATAACAAACCCACTTTATATGCTAGACCAAATGACAATAACAAAGCAGGGGTTGTTTTCTTTCTTGTTTGACAATGGTTCTATTAGAATTGTCGAAATGTTGTTTAATTTCAAAATTTAGAACAAAATTTATATCTTTACTTGTCCATCTTTCTTTTTTTTATTCTTATTTCAAAGTGTAACTAGCTAATATGAATATTTTGTTGGTGTGTAGAATTTGATATCAATGTTGATTGTATCAATGTTGAGCTTATTGGGTGTTATGTCAACAAAACCTTAAACATGAAGATTGATTAAGGTTTTGCTGCTAGTGAATGCTATATTTGGTGGGATGCTCATTACAAGCATGTTTAGATATGACAATCTTTTTCAATTTGTTAGCACTTTTAGCATAGACCTCACAAAACAAACATTATTGACTTAATACTGCAATTTTAGCTAATAATTAATAATTCTTCTATTTGTCCTACATCACTCCTTGTACTATCAAAGTCTTTACAGTTTAATGTGTTGTGCTTTTGGATATAGTTTGGACTAGAACTGCCAGTGGGACTGTCACACTTCATTTTGTTTAATTTCTAGCATAGAAGTTTCTTTTGTGACAATACCTGATGTTCTTGTTGAACTGCAAAATATAGCTTATAAATTTGATGTTCTTTTCTCTGTGGATGTGTTCCACTACTCAATTGATTGATTCGACTACTTCCAACTTCATTTTAAGAGAATGATTTCATTTCCTTAATCATTTCAAGAAAATGGCTTCATTCTAACTTCCAGCCTTCTTGTGAGATCCCAAATGATTCCATTCTTAATTCGTTATTGATGTACATTATCTTATTCCTTTTTATAGATTAATTGCTTATGTCCATGCTTTCTAAATTTGTTCATAAAAAGAATTGAATTATTATGTTGTTAGTTTTTGGATTATATTATTTTCTTGATTAAATTAAGGCTACAATAAAATAGTTAGTATTTCATTTTTTAGATATATCAACCTGTTTGTGAGCATAGTAGTTTTACAATTATAATCTACTTGTTTCTTCTTCTTTTTTTTGTAGGATGGTGATGATTAGGAGTGGATAAGGAGGTACTTCGTGAAGAATTTTGGAGTGCCCATATATATTGTTTTGTTTAGTATTTAGATTAATTCATTTATATACTATATGGAATGGCGGACGATATTGTAGATGAATATTTTAGCTATTGACTTTTTTTTATAGTTTGAATATGTTAAATGTTGAATTTTTAAAGTCTTTATGGACTATATATTATATATAAATGCAATGTTTTGGTCATTTACCTTTGATAATACATAGCTTAATATCTATATATCACTTTTAATGTATATAGATGTTGCCTACATAATGACAAGAGATTTATATATATATATCACTTTTAATGTATATGGATGTTGCCTACATAATGACAAGAGATTTTTTGTAGGTTAAATATTATTGGCAATGAAAGAATAAATTATTGCTTTTACTGTTACAAATTGTTACCTAAAACATTCACTTTGTTGCATAAAAAGAATTAAAGTGTTACAATATCTTTTTAAAATTGTTGTTATAGCTTGAAAGTAATGTGTTGCCTTAGTTAAAACTTAAAGAAACATTTTTTATTTTGTTGTCTAACCAAAAATTTTGGTGCGTATACTTATTACAGTACCACTTCTTGTAACGATACGAATTATGTTGTCTTAATAAAAAAGACAAAGATAATTATACTTAGAGCTACACTTTTGTCTGTTGCCTAAAGCATTTTTTGTCATAGTGATCATTAGTATATGTTTCAATCATAATATAATTTAAAATCTTAATTTCAATAATTTAAAATTTTTTTCAATTAAGGTTTTATAATGTCAGGGGATTTTTTCTAAGTTTAAAATTTAATATATCTTAGAAAAATAAATTTTTAAAATTTTTTCATAATCATCATTTTTTAACATAATTTCAATGCAATATTTCATTTAAATTGAAAATTTACTTCTTGAATGTATCATTGTGGATGGTTACACCTCATAACAAATCAAAATGTGATAAGAAATTATAACACTTATGTTAGCCAAAATCTAAGTTTTGTAGCATTATTCATAATTTTTTGAAATAAAACGTGGAAATAACAAGCAACCAGAGGGATAAAAAGTTGCACGTATATTAACTTTGCCCCACCTTGACCTAATGTGAAGTTTTTTTTTAAAAAAAGAAAGATGTTTTGGAAGATGTTAACAAATATTTAATAGAGCCTTCAACTAGAAATTTGTTGTAACTATTGTCATTATTTTCCCAATATTCTATAAAGATATAAAAATATAATGTAATATTAGAATAGCCTATTTCATTTTTTAAAAGAAAACATTAAAAAAAAAACTCGTTGACGGTTTGACCACTTCAGATTATTAGGACCGTCTTCTCAATCTTCTGGAAAATTAATTTGTGACTTCTAACCACTGTTTTTATGATGACATGGCTCTATTAGACAACTGAGATGTACCTTTCACAACTGAAAAGGAACGGGAAGCAAGTCCTATACCTACGTTTCATATAACAATTTTCTTTTGTTTTCCAAGAACAAAAATCACAGAAGCATGCACCTTTGTACTGAAGGAAGAGCTTCTCTCATTACCAATATGGCTTGTAAATACTTGCATTAACACTCAGTTACATAGCTTTCATTTTGAGTCTTACTAATTAAAAACATTCAAATGACAATTCCCTTTTCTTCCCCACAACCTTTTATTGATTTGAGAGGGAGTACCACATGCAACAAAGGAGCAAATGTTACACAACGTTAACTTTTTATTGAGTTGATGGGGGAGTTCCTTATGCAACCCATGAGCAACTGTTCTTCAAATTTTCAACTATGCAAAAAAGGTAAATTTTCAATTAGCTAGGGAAGCACAAGTGCAAACTTAAAAGAGAAGCATTGTGAGCTGAGCTATTTATTAGACTTTATTCAATATTTAACTTTCTTCTATATTTTTCTCCCCATTTTCCCACTTCTACTCCAAGCAAACTAGTTGTTGACAAATTTCTATCCACTGTTTCCCTGCATTTTGTTTTTAAAGATAGGTTGCTTACTGAAGTCTGAGCCACTTAGGTCTTTATATACACCAAATTTCAAAGATCTACAAATAAGCCTGCTTTCTCATGCAAGCTCCAATCAAATTATAGCCCCTCATTTTGTAGACACTTGGTGTTGAAACCCAATTGCTTGGTTAAGTAATACGGTGTGCCACTGTCCCAACATTCATAAAAATGAAGGAACACTCTTTCGTCTCATCATGGCCTATCATTCTTCTCTTCCTCTGCACTAAAATCATTGCTGAGTCACCGGCACCGGCACCTTCACCCGCAGCTCGAGGTCCAACTAATGTCATCAAGATCTTGAAAAAGGCCGGCCAATTCAAGGTCTTTATCCGCCTGCTAAAGACAACCCAACTAGACAGCAATTTGAACTCTCAACTTGGAAACACAAACAATGGGCTAACCATTTTTGCTCCAAGTGACGTTGCATTTTCAAACCTCAAAGCAGCCACTCTCAGCTCTTTAACCCTTCAACAGATGGTTGAGTTAGTACAGTTTCATATTGTTCCAACATTTATCTCAACTTCCCAGTTCGATACTGTGACGAACCCTTTGAAAACACACGCTGGATCGGGCAGTTGGTTTCAGCTTAATGTAACCAAAGATGGGAATTCAGTGAACATAACTACTGGACTTACTAACACAACTATATCCGACAGTGTCTACTCTGATAGTCATCTTGCTATATATCAGGTGGACAAGGTGCTTCTTCCTATAGACATATTCACCCCTAAACCTCCGGCACCGGCACCTGCGAAGGTCATCGATGAAGAAAGTCCTGGTAATGATGTCCCTATTAGAAACACTTCTGGTTCGTCCGCGAGTATATTTTTGAACCACGGCTGCAATATGTTGTTTGTAGGGGTTGGATTGATTGCTACTTTAATGTTCTCGTTGTGACAAAAATGAGGTCTAGTAATGATGGATATTGGATTTATCTTCTGTTGGACCCAACGTTGATTGTATGAAAGATATTGCTTGCTTTCAATGATATCCCTTTTTCTTTTTTCGTGTATGATTGAAGTTAATTTCCCTTGTTTCCTTTGCTAAATGACAAAAATCCGTGACTGGTGTAGTGTTCACACGCAATTGCTTATAGAATGTTACCATATTTTGAATTTGTAATGTAACATGGACATATATTTTATTCGTTTGAAAAAGTTCTCAAGTCATTGAACTTGTATAGTTAGGTGCACGTCAATGTACTTGACCAATTAATCATGTATGCATGCTTTTGCATTCACTTTATGAAGAGCTACAGGGCTCTGTTACTTTAGAAAGTGGAAGACAGGACACCGCAGACCAGATCTGAAAGTATTCATGCCCAAAAAAGATGGTGTTCCCAAGAGAGTGACCGAAATCCACATGTGAAGTCCCCGGGCAAAAATAAAAATCGAAAAGTAACTTGTGCGCTTTACTTCACTAGAAAAGCTTGTGCCAAATAAAATTGATTCATTTCTATTTGCTTGCGAGAGGGGGAACACTTTAAGGATGCATTAGGTTCAGGTCATGAATATACAGTAATATGGAGTTTTGTATGGTACGCTGTAAAGAGGAATGAGATATTCTGTCTATTTTATTCTGTCTTTATTCTATTCTATAAATTTTAGCTATTTATTTATGCAAAATTTACACGGGACTCACATAAATAAATGATTGAGATTTATGTGACAAAGTTCGATAGATAAAGGATCCTAAATCCTATAAAATTGTTTAAACTGATAGGGCGAAAAAGAATCAAATGAATGGACGTAAAAACTGCTTTTCTCAATGGAGAATTAGATGAAGAAATCTATATGGAACAACCTGAAGGTTTCATCAAGGCAGG
>JANZLC010000201.1:7807044-7818172 GCA_026413385.1 Erythroxylum gracilipes
GCATTGACCTGACCAAGAAGCTTTTTAATCTCCTGGTCCATCGATCGGGAGACTTCAGCGAACCAGTTGGACTCCGGCGAATGCAACCTACGAAACGAAGAGTAACAAGAGCAGAGACTAGAAAATCAAATGCGAGGTCAAGAAGATCTATAGCCTGTCGATTCCAATATTTATAACAGTGATCCACTGAACGGAACTACCAATCGGCATTAGACGCATGGTGGAATCCGAGCTAAGCTCAGACACGTGGTAAGATCTGAGCCGAGGAAAATTAGGGTCATTAATGACCCGAAGCGGCGTGACCACTGAGAGGACAAGCCTGACAGCGTACGACAGCACATGACAGCTGCGCGACAG
The DNA here is from genome assembly GCA_026413385.1 of Erythroxylum gracilipes. Taxonomy (NCBI): domain Eukaryota; kingdom Viridiplantae; phylum Streptophyta; class Magnoliopsida; order Malpighiales; family Erythroxylaceae; genus Erythroxylum; species Erythroxylum gracilipes. The sequence continues at coordinate 7,807,402 of JANZLC010000201.1, forward strand.
TTAGAGAAACGCATCGTTTCAAAAATTTTGAACGGCGCCCAGAAAATACGAATCACTAAGCAATAATTAGACCCAACAAAACCCTGAGGTCTCGAGTTCGAGCCCCAGATACCCACTGGGTTCACTGTTGTGATTCGGCTTGCTGAACCAAAGGGGATAAAACCCGATCGGTGCTGACCCAGAACTGCGATTAAGTATCAACATCCAATCGATCGCCCCGGCACAACGCGAACTGATCGATCGCCCGACTCTCAACTTGAGTCGATTGTTCGCCCAGCTCTAGCACGAGTCAATCACTCGCTCTATCCTGGCCCGAACTACCGAGCACTCGGCGTAAAAACTCGATCGGTTTCCTGTCATAGAAGGAATTATCGTACATGGCATTTCAGTCCCCGATCAACCGGCCTTATCACGAGTCGTCACACGGATGAGCTACACAATCTTTATGTACTCCTTCGACTCTTCTCCATGATCATACTAGAGGAGTAGGAGGGGCTTATGGTTGGGTCGGCAATTCTAGGCCCAACCCCAGGTCCACGTATCCACGGCCCATTTGCAAGTGGCAACCTCCCACTCATATACAATGACCTAAACCTAACAGGTATTTACTATATAAGTTGATTAACTCCTCACGATGCAGATACGAGACTAATACCTTATTTTCTCTCGGTTATTGACTATCGAAACCCTCACAAAAACTGACTTGAGCGTCGGAGGGGCTCACCAGGGACCAACCCCCGGTGTGCTTGTTATTGTTTTGCAGATCTTCCCTAGCTGAAATCAACCAGACTCATGGATTCGAATAACGATGTTCAACCTCAGCAGAATCCGGCTGAACCAAACTTCATTTCATATGACCTCTATATTTACCCTTCCCAAGGTGGCCTGTATTCAAACTAATATCATCCATATGGTTCTTCTCCTTTCAGTTTTCTTGTCACAACTTTGTGACCAGAAACTCACCCAACGCACCTAAAATTTCTTCGTTGTTACAGCTAGATGATTGGGTGCTATGTCGAGTCTAGCAAAAAGGGAACATGACGAAAACTAAATCCGACATTCAGGAAAGCCCCATCAAAGAATTGGTCATGGACACTAGAAACACAGACCGTGCACGTAATATATGTTGGATTTTTTAAGAACAAAAGAGAAAAAAAGATAATAGGAAAGAAAGATACTGCGTGAAACACAAATAGTTCGAATTTTCTTCGCATCAAAAACAAAACACAATACAATGATTTATATAATTCTAAAACAGGAAATAATGGCATCTAATTGACCCCACTACCTACACTAATTGGCCCACTACCTAACTTGATAATGACTAATTCAATAACTAACAACACAATCTTTTTTAATCAATCACGATCTTTTTTGAATCAATCTAACAATATATATACAACAGCTCATAGCAACATGATCACTGATTACTTGAGCAAAGATTGCACACTCTTAGCTTCCATTCTTTCCGGTGAAACATTACCCTCCCATCGAATCTATTTGATGCGTTAACTTTCAAGGAAGCAAGGGCAACAGCCTCAATTCATTTCACGAAGAGGGTAGCGATAAGATGGTCTCCAGTGACAGTTTCTTCTTTTGACAATCATAATCCGCTGAAGAGGAAAACACTTGAAGAAGATAGCTATGAAAATTTCATGCAGTCTAAGAAGAAGATGAATGATGGCAACTGCAAGAACAATAAGACGTCGTCTGAGAATGAAAAGAATCACTACGGCCAAAACCAAGATGGCTTCTACAATCCTTGTTCTTCAGATTATATCACCGACTTTCTGGAGACAATTGCCGATATTCACTGCTAAGTATTTTCAGTAATCCACACTATATTAAAGTCTATGTTTTAATCACTGCAATGGGCGGGTCAGCATGCCGAAAGTTGACAACAATCCAGTGGAAGACGTCGGGGAAGGCAACCTAGGTCAAAGCAGATTTGGAGATATTGGGAAATAAACAAGAAATGCAACATTTTGTTTACTGAGTAAAGCTCGTTTGGTTCTAGTATGTATAGCACGTGGTTGTAATCGAGTACTCCATACATTTTTTAAGTTTCTTATATTTGAAAGGGTTGTCAGTTACATAGATAACATAAATTCATGCTGAAAATGGGTAAGTTTCAACATGAAGACATACATCCTTGTGAAAGATGATATGTAAACAAGAATTAATGGAGACTTAAAACAGGTGCAGTTTCTGCAGTACTATCATAAACTTCTTTTATTTATGAAATCCAAACTACAATTATCAAACTAAGGTGTGATGCCACATTCAATTAAGAGTCACAAGTCTGAATGAATTGCCCGAGGGAAGTAGGAATTGAAAGGTGATGAAACACTGAAATCCCTCAGAGTACGTAAAAGGTTGTACCAGATGACATCCAGATTAAGCATAGAGCAGAAGCATCTAGTGAATTCGACTCAGCGCAGTACACTGCAAAATGGATCAAAATTTCGTTAGGAGAAGAAAAAGGTACCAATTTAAAATAAGTCTATAGGTGATGCTCTAACAAGAATACATAATACACACATAGAATGAAAAAAATGATTAACTATTCTAATAAATTCTAAAGTATATGCAACTTAAAATTTAATCCATTAACTTGACAAAACGAGAAAGAAATATAAAAGGGCTTACTTGTACAAATACATAGCGATTCCCAGGATTACAATAAGCAGAACGATATCAATGCAAAAGTTCCGATTAGACCTCAGCTGTTTAAGGATATTTTCAGCAATTAGCATCATATTTATACATTTATCAGATTGAAGTGAATTACTTTTACAAAGTTACCTTGTGTATGGTTTCCTTCAGCCTAACATTTGTGTTTTTGAGATCAGCGGTTGTCTTGTCCACCTGTGAAAGCAGCAAAATATATGGAATCTTTTTGATATTATTTGCCTCTTCTTGATTGTAAAATAGGAACTTGAGGAATAAAACTGACCTTTGTTTCAATTTCATCAATTAGGGGAACTTGTCTGTCAATTTCCTGAAGGTATCAAATCAAAAGGGATTAATTCGCTATCTCTTTCTTTTTGTCCAGAAATAACAACATATCTGTATTTTATTCACAACTACTGACCTCACTCATGTCATGAGCCAAATTCTTTAGAGTCTCCAACCCTTCTGATATAACATCGAGACCTTGATCCTGTGTGAAAGGGAAGGTAGAGAATGTCAGCAAGTTTGCTTTTTACTGCATATAATAAACAGCAAAACAATTAGGCATCTTACATGCCTGTTTCATTTTTCGCATCTCATATTCACTTCTGAATTGACTAGATTCTTCAGATTGTTGAAAAAATTCATCATCAAGTTGTCCTTCTGTTGGTTTCCATCAAGAAGATTATAAGCCACAAATGATCAATTTCTATAGTGGGTTTATATTCTAATGAATTGTTGCAGATAAGGCAGTTGCAGAAGTAGTCACCTGATAAGTCATCAAACTTGATGTTTTTATTAGATGCCGATCCTCCCCATCCTCCAGCTTGTTTGACTGCTCCATCAGGTATGGCTTTAATCCTCTCTGGTAATGCAATAACTAAGTCGCACCGTACGATCTGTTCTTCTTTCGAAAGTCCTTTAACCTGTGTTTATAAAACATCAGGGAAATTCGAAACACCTAGTTGCATGTTGTTTCAACAGAACTTGAGGTTTTGCTCCTTCCTTCACCAGCCAGCAATAGTGTGTTGCGGATCTACTATCATCATTGACTCGAGCAAAGAAAAACGTAGGATTTTCCTTTTTTCTTCAAAAATAAATTTTATGAAATACAGAACTCTAACTAGCCTAGCAACAATTGTACATCTCAATATCAGCCAAAAGGCCCAAGAAATAAAGCACTGAGCCTTTGGGTACCGACCGACCCTATCAGCACAGCAAGATGGACAGATTTTTTGTTCCATCCATTTTAAATGAACTCACTACGTTGTTTAGGATCGAAGATAACATTATGGTAAGAATAAATGTCACACTTGTTATCAAAACAAACTTTTCTTCTAAAAGACATGTAGAAACAAAGAGAAATCAATAACTAAATGATGTAAGCATCTTTATCTAATAAGATCATTGATTTGAAGTTAATAAATATAAATCACTTTAAACAAAGTTTTAGTTAGAATTAAACTTAAATTAAAATTTAAAAAATCTATCTATTTTTATCTAAACTTAATTTTAATTTATTCAAATTAACCTAATTTTTAACTAAAATTTCATCGAATGCAAGCTTACACAAATATATATTATGTTTGGATCTGAACCATTATCAATTTCTTGCTTTGTTGATTGTTTTTTGGTGAATATTTTCTTGTTCTTTGTATCTCTTCCACCTGTTGTCCCTGATAGGTCCCCCAAGCCGAAAGCAAAACTCTCAATCCTTGGAGCAAAAGGTTGAATCCCAATCCTAAGAACACAGGATGTTGGTACCTTAATTCTAAGCCCAATTGGGGTTGACTATTGCACATCTGTTATTATCGATTATTCTGGTAAACCAGACACCAGCAGCTAAGAATGTGTTTTGGGGAGCCCTTTTTTAATATTGTCTATTAGACGAACCACGGAAGACCTGACCTCCATGTAAGACAATCGAACAACCGTCCGAATCTAAACGTCATGTATTGTTTTGGAGACTAATACAACTGCCAGACATTTGAAGCACAAAAAGGAAATGAACAAAGAGAAGAGACGACCTTTTTGGCAGCCAGCTTTTGAAGCTTAGGAATTTCATTAATCAAGCGAGCCTTAGTCCTCCGAATCTCTGCAAACATTGCAACTGCAGCTGCCCTGTTATTCTCTGATAAGGCCAACTCCGCTTTCTGCACCAAACCCAGGAATCAGCCTCAACATACCAAGTTTTTAAGATCTTTTCTTCTTTAACTCAGCAGCCAAGCAAAAAGAAAAAAAGGAAACAATGAGAATCCAGAATGAGAAAGAAGAGAAGCGAACTGCAAGAACGGCTTCAATGTCGGAGTCGACGGAAGCATAGAGGCGAGCGAAAGCATCGTCGCCGTAGGCATTGAGCTCCCGCTGCTTTTCGATGTCATACTTGTCATACTTCTTGCATATCTCGTCTACCCTGAAGAGAATGCCGATCACTGACATCTTCGTCCTTCTCCTCCTCTTTCTTCTTTGTCCTTACCGATTGGTGATCAGAGAGAGGAAGAAGTTATTCTTTTTCTTCTCTTTTCGGGGGCATTGTTGGTGGTCATTAACGACGTTAGGTTGGGCAAACGAGGCGTAGAGCGTGCATGGCGGTCTAGGGGGAGACCAGACCAGCTGATGGTCTCTGTCTGCTTTCCACGTATATTAGCCCCTTACTGCCTCCTCAGATGTTTTTGAATGTGCCTCATTTGTAATTGGTTTTGGAACCTAATACTTTCTTGCAACGGTTGAGACAAGTTCGTAAGTCGTCACCTATTAATTAAGGGCAACCTAAGGGTTAAACCGATTTAACATTCTAAAACATGCAATACTTATTTTAAAGACACTCTATGAACTCTTTCAGATGGAAAAAGACCACTTGTTGTAGATGTCCATATGGAAGGGAAAATTGGATTGAGGGTAAAATTAACAGACGATTAAAAGGAAAAAAATTATAATTTTTAAAAAATAATTTACATATGAAATTATTGTGATGTTAAATTAATTAAATGATCGCAATTAATCTGGCAACATCTATTTGTGTCTCTGCATTTGCTCAAGTTTTCTCTTTTGCCTTTCTCCAGCGTACGAGGGAGTAACTCTAGAAGAAATAAACTTTATATGCGATGATTTGGACTTATTTTCTTCATATCTACATTAGAGGTGAAGAAAAAAATGCTTATAAAAATTTTGGACTCGAGCGGGTTCGCCGGAGAGATTGTGACTCCGAGAGCGAGAAGAGAGAAGTAGATAACAGGAACGTTGAGCGAGGGAGGGCAGAGAATGAAAGACACGTCGTTTTTGGAGAGCGCATAGTGGGTTTTGAGATAGAGAGAGAGAGACCGTGTTCGGCGAAGGAACTCGAGGGAGGAGAGCGAGTCACCGGTGGATGAGTTGATGAGGAAAGTATCAGAGCTCGGTTTCCTAGTGTCCATAACAGAGTGTAGCAGAGAGAGAACGTATTTTGTAATGGAGAGAGGCTCGTCGATGCGTGGCATAGGGGTTGGTGGTCGCAAACTGAAAAAAAAAATTAAAACCGGTTTTGGTTTCTTTGGAGAAACCATTTTTGGGATCAACAGAAAGGGTCGCCATTGACGTAAAGCTTATTATAAAGAGAGGAAATGAGATTTCTGGTCAAAGCTCAGATTTCTCACAGGTGAACTCCTTCGTCGACTGGTAACATTCCTGAATCACTTTGATGTTTCTCTTGCCTGTTTTTAGCTTTCTCAGGGATGATGGAGCAAGTTCAAGCAACCGAAAGCGTCCCTCAGTATATGACAAGATCAAGTGCTGAAGAAAATGCATGCAATACACTTTGGTGACAACATATGCTCGGAGATCCTCCATTCGGTGAAGGTAATAGGTACTTTTCTTGTTTTGGTATTATATGAAGGGCCCAAGGACATCGTCTCAGCCAGTGCGCAGTGTTCATTTTGTGCTTCTTAAACTGTTTATTTGGATCTGGTACATGTTTCTTTTCTAATTTTGTGTTAAGTTACGCGCGTAAATTTGGTGTTGGTAACGAGGTAACTTCTTTAGTCGGGGGGTTGTACTGATAGTTGTTCATTAAGTTGGCAAAGTATCACAATACAATAGAGGAAATAAAAATTACAATCATATATTATTTATTGTGTTTAATAACATATTAATAATATAAATAAATAAACAATAAATACCTGAAAAGTGACGATTACTTAATACGAAATTTCAAAAACACGAAGTCTCTATATATTTTATATTATAAAATATATCCTACTTTTACGGTTTTACCATTTAATATGACTATGATTAATTTAAAAAACCCTTTCTTTAAATATAAAGAAAACAATTTTTTCTATTTTTCTCATTCCTTTATATTTTATACGGCTGTCAATATAAAACCAAAACAACTCTTTGTATCTCACTCTGTACATATCTCACCGCTAGGGGTGAGCATTATTCGGGCCGGCCTGATTACCCGGCCCGATCCGAATTAATTCGGGTAACAAATTTTAGAATTTCGGGTAATTCGGGTTTTATCCGAATTATTTTCGGGCCGAGGTCGGGTAACTCCAAAAAATTTCAGGCCGGCACAATTACCCGAATTACGTTATAAAATTTCGGGTAATTCAGGTAATTCGGATAATTAGGGTAATTCGGGTCGGATAATTCGGTAATTCGGGTCGGGTAAGTTCGGGTTAAAAAAAGTTCAGGTTTGGGCCGAGTAAGATGAAAAAAATTTCGGGTAATTCGGGCCGGGCCCGAACAGTGAAATTTTGGCCCGAATTACCCGAATACTCACCCCTACTCACCGCACAAAAAACCGAAAAAGCCAAGTCTCGGTGTTTTTTAACTCTCCTCTTTTTCAATGTTTCAGGCACGATAAAAGACAAAACCCAGTGAATGAATACATGAGAGAACTTTTTTGTCTTCGTAAGTGTTGCCTTTTTTTTCCAAGGTAAAAAAAATATATTCCATAGGAAAAAATTTACAAAGTCAAAGGGGCATATCCAGTTCGTGAACAAAGAAATATTGTGTCAAAAATATCCATAGCACATATTGCGACATCTCAGGCAAAGCAAGGCAGGGAGTGCACTAAAGGAAGCAGACAAAAGTTAACCAACAAAAATCCTAAACAGGTGGCTAACGCTCATCCTGGCAAAAGAACAGTCCACAAAATGGACGTCTGATCGTAAAACCAGACAGATTCCTAAGGCATCCGAGCAAGGCACATGTAAGAGGAATCAGCCAGATCAGAAGTCAAGGAGCTCCACCGGGTAAAGCCAGTAGAGTATTTTATACACATGGGTTTTAATCTTAGCTACAACTTCAGAACGGGAGACGGTGGCTGCATCCATAACAACAGCATTCCTGGATTTCCAGATGATGTAGAGTGTGGTAATGAAGGCAAGTTTCGCAGCCTTACATCGAAGTAGAGAGCCCCGATGATTGATACTCAACCAACGAATGGAGCTCCGGAGTGTGGTCATAGCCCTCGGCATGCGTAACCAACCTTGTATAGAACCCCAGACATCTTTCGTGAAGGAGCAGGAGAAGAAGAGGTGCTCTGTAGATTCAGCGTCCGCGGCACACAAGGAGCACTGACGACTTATATCAAGGAAAAGTAGATTGTCCTTCATTGGGAGGCGATTCTGCATACATAGCCAAGCAATAAATGAGAACTTTGGGGGAACATATTGTTGCCAGATCAAGGACATCCAAAGGCGAGAAGGACGTTTGCCTCGGAGAAGCTCATAAACTTTGGTCGACGAAAGGTCTCTGTCAACACACAGGGATTGCATTCCGTGCACCACTAGTGCCCGACCCCCAGTAAGTCCACCAACTTATCCCGTATCATAGCCAGTCGTTTAAGAAGAGGAGAATCCCTATTAATTGGCCTCCAATCCCAGATCGAGGTACCCCTTAAATGGTAGGCATGCATCCAACGAGACCATAAGGAGTTTGCTTCCTCATGGAAATTCCACAAGACCGTTGAGAGTAATGCATTATTCCACAGTTTACAATTTCGCAGTCCTAAACCACCCACCTGTTTGGGAGCACATATGGTATCCCATGAAACACGATAGTGTTTCCCACCCCAGAGAAACAACCGGCAAAGGGAAGTAATTCGGTCCATGATGGTCACTGGGAGAGGGAGGGTTTGCATCCAAAAGGATAGCACCCTGTATTATGGACTGAACTAAAGTTAGTCTACCAGCATACGACAGAGTTTTGCCTTGCCACGCATAGGCTTCTACAGTTTCAATGAGAGAAGAGTACTGTGCAACCGAAATCTTAAGGGGGGCCAACGGAACACCAAGATAGCGAACTGGGAAGACACCTTCGGGAAATTCAACCATGGCTAGGATCGCTGCTTTCTCACCTCTAGGAACCCCTCCCAGGAAGATATTAGATTTGGTAGGATTAACATTCAACCCCGCCACACTTCCAAGAACCCGTAGCCCGTTCACTAGAACCCGAATAGAAGGGATGTCTCCCCTAGAAAATAGCATAAGATCGTCAACGAATGCAAGATGCGAAAGGCCCAGTGACTGACATTTCGGATGGAAGTTAAAATTCCCAGTAGCTGTCTACTTCCTCAGGTACCGAGAAAAGTATTCCAAGCACAAAAGGAAGAGGGAAGGAGACATGGGGTCTCCTTGGCGAAGACCTCGATTCCCTGGAAACATACCATGGAGGGAGCCATTGATGGACACCGAATAGGTAGTTGTGGAGACACACGTCATGATCCATGATATAAACATCGGGGGAAAACCAAGTCCGAGCAGCATCTCGCGTAGAAAATCCCAGGAAATCGTATCATAGGCTTTGGTTAAATCACTTTTGAGGAGGCATCTGGGTGATATATGCTTACGGCTGTACCCTCGTACTAACTCTTGTGCGAAGAACACATTATCTCGGAGTCTCCGTCCCCCAACAAAAGATGATTGCGCCAGATCAATAATATGGTCCAGTTCTGCAGTCAATCGATCGGATAAAATCTTAGTGATCGTTTTATAAATCACATTGAGACAAGAGATAGGCCGGAAGTCAGTCACTTGGGGTATGGCTGTTTTGGGAATGAGGGCAATGGTCGTATGATTAATTCGACGAAGAAGGCGACCAGTACGAAAGAATTCAAGTACCGCATCACACACACTACTCCCAACACAAGGCCACTGCTTTTTGAAGAACTTTGACGTGTACCCATCCCGCCCCGGCGCTTTTTCACTACCAATACTGAAGACCGTTCGTTGGACCAGTTCAGCCGTGACTGGAGCTAAAAGGCGAGAGCGGGCTTCATGATCCAAAACTGGACCAAGTGAAACTATATCAGGATCCGCGGAGGTGCGGGGAGATGTAGACCCCAGTAAGGTCGAGAAATAGCTGACTAGTAAGTCCGACACTTCTGGTAAGGAGGTCGTCTCCGATCCATCCTTCCTGGTGATAGAGGTGATCATTTTAGCTCAACTCCTCTTCCGAGCTAGGGCATGAAAATATTTGGTGCTTTTATCGGCCTCCATGAGGTGAGTACAGTTTGCCTTTTGCTTATAAAACATACGCTCCACATCTTGAAGAAACACTGCTCTCTTGCGAAGGGCTGTGACAGTAGTACTCAGTAGCTCATCTTCAGGTCGGCTGAGGAGCTCCTGGTAGCGGCATTGGAAAGCCTGCTGGGCTTCCTGAACTCGGGTGGATATATGACTATAGGCAATCCGATTAAGGCGTCGAAGGGATGGTTTAAGCGCAGACAGTTTAGAGCATAGGACAAACTGAGCATATCCCTCAATCGGTTGACGCCAGGTACGTTCAACCAGAGCTGGGAACTCATCATGAAGGGTCCACATGTTGTAGAATTTAAAAGGGGGGTATCCTTGCCTCTCCGCACTATGAAAGTCAACTAAGAGTGGGCAATGGTCGGATTTCGCGAGCATGGGGAGGGTAGTTGCCGAACAAGGAAGCTCTTGCTCAGCCCATGCCTGATTGATAAGAACCCTATCTAATTTGGCCCAGTGGCAATGCCTATGCCAGGTGTAAACATGGTCTATCGAAGGAGCATCTTCAAACCCATGGAGGAGGAGAAAATCAAGCAAGTCTGAAGGTAGTATGCAGTAGGGGGCCGACCCCCCTTACGCTCCGA
>JANZLC010000201.1:7861957-7875410 GCA_026413385.1 Erythroxylum gracilipes
GTGTTTGATATAATACTTGGTAGTTAGAAGGCAAAGGTTAAATTTGTAGGATTAGGAGGAGATTTATCTAGCTTAAAAGTGCAAAAAGTTTTAAGTGCTCTATACTATACATGAACAACAATATTTAGAAGTCTTGCCGAACTAGGGGTCTTGGGAAGTTAAAAAATGTGCAACCTTATCTCTAGCTGATAAAAGACAATAAGTCAATAAATACACAAACAAAAAATAAGAAGACAAGTAAATATATAAAACAAAGCAAGTTATTATAAAAAAATATGTAGGTTAAATAATTAAGAGGAAAGTATTATATATTAAATGTTTAGCATAAAAATAAGATATAAGATTCAAAGGAAAATATTTAAAAGACTTGTAAGAAAGAAAATGATCTCTTTATATTAGATTCTCAAAGTTTTCTGTTGAGAGAAACGTCATTGGTAATTTTCAGCAATCTTAATTTTTATTAATATTGGCCATTATTAATTTATTTCTTATCATTATATGTCTGACTTTATCTTTTCTAGTAAGGTTGCAAATCCAATAGAACACCCTCATCTTCACCACCATTAATTTATAACTATGCATTTATTTGATGGGTCAATATTCTATTCTATAAAGCATAATCGACCTAATCACTAAATTTATCTTTAAGCTCGGGTGATATCTTCTTAACATATATAATTCCTTATGCACTTCTTTATTTAAGTCATCCTGATTTAATACGATGAATAATGTCTTTATCTATCTCTCGATTGCTTTAAATAATAGATCTTAAATAATTAAGATACTTTTTCTGTAATATAACTTCTGAAATACTTAAAACACTTTTTCTGTGGTATAACTTCTGAATTAATTTTTACCTTCACATTTAAAGTCACAATATGGCCTAAAAAATTACACTATAGGTACTTAATTTTAGTCACATTCATTTTAAAACCTTTCGACTTTAACATATCCCTCCAAAGTTTTAGCTTAACACTGACACTTTCTTTTGTCTCATCCACTAAAACAATATCATCAATAAACAATATACATTGAATTATAGCTCTTTCGATATTCTTGATGAACTCATCCATCATTATTGCAAACAAAAAGGGCTCAATAAAGAGCCTTAGCGTAGCTTAATATCAATAGAAAAATGTTATGTATTTCCTCTTGTTTTCCTTATATTAGTTTTTACACCTTCATATATATCCCTAATAATTTGAATATAGGCCATAGAAATTTGCTCAACTTTTAAATACTTCCACATGATTTTCTTAGGTATCCTATATCTCTAGATCAACAAAAATCATGTGTAGGTTACGTTGTCTTTCTCTATAATATTTTATTAATCTTCTAAAGAAATGTAAATCTTCTGTCGTGGATCTTTTTGGCATGATACCAAATTGGTTGTTCGAGATAAGCACATCATTTCTCGCTCTCTTCTCAATCACCTTTTCCAATAACTTTATGATGTGACTAAATAATTTGATTCTTCTATAGTTGTTATAGCTTTGAATGCCTTTTATATTTTTTAATATAAGAATTAGCATACTAAGTCTCAACTCATTTGATATTTTGACAAACTAAAAGATCCATTAAACAATTTGGCTAGTCAAGTAAGACCCTCTTTGCCTAGACCTTCTATACCTCTATGAGTATCTCATTAGGTCCTATTGTCTTTTTACTCTTCATCTCCCTCAAAGTTCTGTTAATTTCTTCTCTTGTGATTTGTTGACAAGTAAAATTATGATATCTCTTGGACGTGCTAAGATCACCTAAAGAGATGTTATCCTCTACGCCTTCATTAAAAAGGCTATGGAAATATCTTTATCATCTTCTCTTGATGTTATTTACAGCTATGAATACCTATCCTATTTCATCTTTTATACTTCAAACTTGATCTAGGTCTCCCATTTTCCATTCTTTAGCTCTAGTTAACTTAAATATATCATTTTCTTCATCTTTATTTTCTAATCGTTGGTATAATTTCTCGTAAGCTCTACTTTTAGCTTATGTTGTCTCTTTCTTTGTCAATTTAACTTTCTTTATTAACTACTCTCTTTTCCTTTGAGGTGTTATCCAATAAAGCTTTAAATGTAACCTTCTTGATCTTAACATTTTCTAGTACATCTTTATTTCACCACATTTGATTAGCATCTCCTAATTGTTATTTTTCTCCATATATTACTCTATCTTTAAGTTGTTCTACCATATCCCCTTTTAGGTTCTACCATCTGACTCTATCTTAGACTCAAAACTCATTGAAGGACTAACCCTTGCTCTATCATCAAAAATCAAAATCACTACTCCTACCTTAATATCTAACATATGTTATAAAAGACAACCCCAATAGGTCCCTAAATGAATCCAAGATAACTCGAAAAAGAAAACAAGGATTGATATTAAATCTCAAAATAAGTACTGCAAATAAATGGATATGGAAATCACAATTACAATCAACCACAAACGAATCAAAATTTATATGGTTTTAAATCTAAATCACTAACAGTTGCGTCTCACCTTACTTTGCCACCGACTAAAGGATAATGACAAAGACTAATTTGTATAAATAAATAGAAAGTGAATTTCTGCAAAATGCTAAAAGCACAAATTGAATCCTAAAAACTAGAGAACAATGAATCAATCACAAAAGTACACAATTTAAAATCAATCACAAGTGTGTCTAATAGAGGAAATTTTTTATAAGATACTAATTAACCTAAGAAGGGAAACAACCGAACCGATATGACATGTTTAAGATACCACACATTGGCTCTGTACATGCTCGTCAAAGTTAGTACCGTTCACCGAAAATTCCTCCTTTGTGGGGCTCACTCCAGATTTGCAAAAAAAAGAAAGCAAAAAAAAAAGCACAAAGTTTTCTAAAAGCTAGACGAATAAACGTCTGGAACAGGACTGAAAATCAACATAGTAAGACCTAAATTGGTGATAATTTCAACGAATAGACGGCAGTTGAAATAACAACTCAAACTGGCAAAAAAAAAAAAAAAACCATTCGAGCTTCTTCCTTCACTTTGAGAAAATGAAAACTAAAAGAAAATATCAGAAAAACAAAAGCTTAGGGTCTTTTTGGTTCCATTTTTTATTTGATTTTTTTGTTGTTGCCTTTGTAAAAAATGAACAAACCTTAAAAACGTGTTCAGTTGAAATTATTTTCATTTTTTATTTTAAAAAATAAGAAAACGACAATCATTTTATGAAAACGTAAAAAAGAGTTTTCGTATATTTTTGAAACAAGTTTTTTTGTTTCACAAAAACATCAATGGTTTCTCTGCACCGACTTCAACAATTTTCAACGTCTCCTGGGTCTTCAGCTTCTTCTCTTCTGCGATTTCTCCAAATATACTTTTTTCCTCTTTGTTATCATATCAGTTCATTTGCTTTTAAATTATTGTTATTATTTACGTTCAAAGCTTTCTCTTCATCTAGAAGTCAACGATAAAATTCTTCTAATCATCTTCGTCTCGTCTCACACAAGAAAAACAACAACATAGAAAAGTTGATGAAGTACCGATTTAATTATGCTATTACTATAGCATAATTAAAATTAAATGGGTAAATCATTAACTTTTCTGGTATATGTCTAATTCTCTTTGGATCGATCTTCGTTACCAATTTTCTCTTTCTTATAAAGTCCAATTCTCTCATTTATAAATCTCATCTCAACTCAACCAGTTTTGTTCTCCTTCGTATGGCGGGGTTTTCTCTATTTTAAGGTGTTTGTACCTCTCTTTTTATAACTGGGCAGTTTACATTGGCTGGCAAGTCTTTGCTCGTCTATGCCCAGATTTGAATTCCAAGTTTTGATCTTTTCAAATCGATTCATACGTGTAGTTTTTCCATATCTTATATTTAGTTTTTCCGTATGTGATATTCCTTTGTATACCCATCTCTTTCTATTATGAGATGTTTGAAGGGTTGTTGAGAGGGTTGGGATGGTGTCAGCATAGTTACCAGCAGCAAGCTTGAGCTGCATGAAAGAAAATAGCAAAAAGATCGTTATGCTATAGTAACATGCACATGTTACTATAGCATAATTAAAACTAATTCTTTAATTTGTCTTCTTTGTTTTCTTTCACTAGAGAGTCGCTCATTGTCCTTGAAAAGAGATAGTAAAAAAAAACCTTGGAAAGATGTTGTACTGTCAAAGTATATCAGTCGTAATTTCTAAATAAAAAAAGAAAAAGAAAAACGCAGTAGTTCATCACGATTGGCTCACAACTCTGTTGTTGCACCTTTTATATTGTGCTCTCTGGTGGATGATAACAAAAAGACTCTATCTTTCTCACCCCGTTGATAGTAAATAGATAAAATTCAGATACAGAAAGATAAAAGAAAAAATATTTTTATTTTTAATTTTTGTTCCAAAATTCAACCAAACAAATTTTTGCTTTTAATTTTTATATTACAAATCTCAACTAAAAATATTTTTATTTGTTTAATTAAAAAAATATAAACCAAAAACTGAAAATAAAAATTAAAAACTACAATAAAAAACAAAGGTGTAATCAAATAGTCGCTTAGCCTTTTGCTCCTATTAAAGTCACAATTCCTAACCAAGCAGTAAAAAAATAAAAGGAGTTTCTAGAACTCGCCTAACAAAACACACAAATTATAAAAAGTAATGAAAAACCCAAATCCTAAAAAAGGCTTTAGCAGATCTACCTTGGTAAATTTCAAAAAATTGATTCAAATGTCTGAAAAGATCAAAATTGATTATGTTTTAGAGATTCTCTATATCGCTTAGGCACCCAACAACCAATCACAAACATGTAACATGTAATATGAGCCTTAGTTACGTGTCCCAATTCGAACGTGAAAGGTAAATAACAAAATAAATGCAGAAATACCTTTTCAATCGATCACAAGTTCGAAGGATGTTTCCTAGGTTGTAACGAGCTCAAATCTATCATAACCTTCATAAAACACTCTCACCGGCACATGATTAACGTCTTTCTATAGTTTTCTCAAAATGTAAGCTCTCCTAACGGGTCAAAGAATCCTAATACTTATGAATGACATGAGCAACTATAGAAGACCTTTATCAATTTATATAACTTCTATATCGGATTTCCCCATCATAGGCTCGATATGGTCCGATCCACACTGATCGGGGTCCATTTTCTTCTTAGACTTTGGCCTATTGACTCATATCATTTATTAGGTCACTTTATTACTTTTATTTGAATCAAATTACGTAACTTAGCTGATAAGTTATTGAAATTTGATAAAATGCAATTAATTATTGTCAAACTTTATGAAAAATATCTAAGATTCTCCCTCTTGGACAATAATCAATTGCGATATTGGCTCAAATTTAAAGCCAGTTTAAAAATTCGATGAAGTCATGTTATTATATTGGTACCAAGT
Organism: Erythroxylum gracilipes; assembly: GCA_026413385.1. Classification (NCBI taxonomy): domain Eukaryota; kingdom Viridiplantae; phylum Streptophyta; class Magnoliopsida; order Malpighiales; family Erythroxylaceae; genus Erythroxylum; species Erythroxylum gracilipes. The sequence continues at coordinate 7,867,331 of JANZLC010000201.1, forward strand.
TTAAAAATTTAAAACATTTGATTAAAAAATAACGAAAGTCCAACATTTCATCCTGCAAGGCTTTCGATACTGAAAGATATCAAACACATATGTCATATGTGACATAGGTCCAATATAATCACACATATCTAATACCTTACTAACATGAATGAGAAAATAGAGTGTGACAAATTAGGTTAATACCTGTATGATATATATATATCATCTTTCGCTTATAGATCTCGATTTCTTTAAATCTTATGCTAAACTGCATTAGAGAAAATTTTTATGTTCTCTAATTGAATGCTAAATTGCATTAGAGAACCTTTGTGGAATTAAAAACTTATATCCTCCTATTTCATTTAAAATTCATGGATATTTGTATTAAACTGTATGTGCCTCAATGACTTAGGTTCAAGGTCAATATGTATGTATGTCCAATGACCTTTAAAATGTTTAAGATCGACATAGATCTTAAGACTTCCACATGCATTATGACTTTGTGCAATAACATGTATTACTGAGGATAAAAGATGATAAGCTATATTAATAAACAATTACAATGTCATAATACATCAAAATGTATAAACATACAAAGAGAAAATATAACGATCCCTAACTAACATTGTCTAAGGACTTTAACACACACATACCAGATTCATGTCTTTCGAACATAAGTGGGTGAAGTGCTTTAGTTAAAGGATCGGCTAACATCTCCTCAATCCTTATATGCTCCACTTCAACGTCACCTTTCTATATCAACTCCTTGATAGTCAAGTACTTGACCTCCAAATGCTTAGATCCTGTGATATTTTATTGTTGTTACTAAACGACACAACAACAACATTATCACAATACAACCAAATGAGTTTAGCCACTGAATTTATCACAAATAACTCTGAAATTAAGTTTCTGAGTCAAACCGCCTGTGAAGTAGCCCTATAACATACTACAAACTCTGCATACATGGTCGAGGAAGTTACCCGTGTCTGCTTGACACTCTTCCACAATATTGCACCATATGCTAACATAAAAATGTAACCTGAAGTGAAATTTCGATCATCTGAACACATAGCAAAACCAGAATCTGTATAACCGATGAGGCTTAGATTGTTGACCCTTCTGTATGTCAACATATAATCTTTGGTACCTATTAAGTATCTCAACGCTTATTTAACTGCATTCTAGTGGTCTATTCTTGGGTTAACTAGATATTAACCCAACAGTCCAACAACAAATGCAATGTCTGGCCTAGTGCACACCTGGGCATACATCAGGCTACCAACCACACTAGAATAGGGAACATTCATCATAGTCTCTCTCAATTTCATTCTTTAGAGATTGTTCCAAACATAAACTCTCATCATGAGAGATAGGCACTACGACATATTTACAGTCAGTTGTATTAAACCTTTGTAACACTCGCTCAATGTATGCACTTTGTGAAAGGCCTACTGAGTGTTGAGATTTGTCCCGGTGAATCTGTATCCCTAGGACAAAAAATGTTTTACTAAGGTCCTCCTTGTCAAAATGTTTGGCCAAAAGTTGTTTAATTTCATACACCATGGTCAAGTCATTTGATGCAAGCAATATATCATCCACATACAATAGTAAGAAGATGACTTTACTCCCTCTGACCTTGTAGTACAAGAATCTTTCGACATTGTTTTCCCCAAAATCGAAATAGGTCAGTCAGAACCTCATCAAACTTCAGGCATCACTACCTGGAAGTCTGTTTCAAACCGTATATTGATTTTATAAACTTATACACTTTATCAGTCACTCTTTGATCCTGAAATCCTTAGGTTGCTCCATATAGAATTCTTTATAAAGGTCACTATTTAGAAAATAGTTTTAACGTCCATATGATGTAGCTCCATGTTATAATGAGTTATTATTGTCATAATCACTCTAAATGCATTGTTCGAGGATATGGGTGAGAAAGTAACATTAAAGTTAACTCTTTTTCTCTGAGTGAACCCTCTGGCAACCAACTGAGCCTTAAACTGCTTAACTTAACCCTAAGTGTCTTTCTTCATCTTAAATAGCCATTTACAACTGACGGGCCTGCAATGTTGAGGCAAATCAACCAGCTTCCATACCTTACTGTGCTTCATGGATTGCATCTCATCCTTTAATACTTCCCATCACAAGCCTACACGGGGTCTGGAAATAGCTTTTTAAAAAGTAATTGGATTCACAACATGCCCTATATTATAGTGTTGTTCACCTAAATAAACTATGTAATCAAATGAGATAGCAGGGCATCTCTCTCTAATGGATCAATGTAACTGCATTGATTATTCTACCCTAAGAACCTTTGCTTGTATAGGTATACGTTCCTATTCTTGCACATACATGATACTTAGACCTTAATCCACGAGACCTGACTGTATGAGCGATGGATACGAAATAATTGTGGTATCCATCTTGTTATCTTCTCAAGGGTGAAAGAGCTGACCCTCATCATGGAGATCGTATTATAGAAACTTAGTCATTTGTGATTCCACTATTCTGACTCATCCTTCTCTACAGTAGAAATTGTAGCATTTAGAGTGGTCGAAATATCCTATTAGATAGCAATGAGTAAAATGAGGATGCAATTTGCTTTCACAAGGATTATATAACTGTACCTTCACAGGGCAGCACACGTGCCACATAAGGCCCAAAATCCCAGTGACAGCGTAGTGATAACTGAGTACATTAAATATGTCTGTAACGTGTCCCAACGTGTGGCCCGTGTGGGTAAAGACAAGTTTTTGACACCTGCAGGCGTGTTTGAGCATAAGGAGCATGCACCACACATACCGCACAATGATTCGTCACGTTAGGCGGGGGCAAGTGCATGTGCCTAGCCATCACGCGCACCTCTGATGTCATGTTAACGTTAGCACACAATGAAATATTGACGTTAGTGTTACGGTGACTGTTGAAATATTGGCATCCTAGTCTCCTGCTGTGTCGTTTTACTCCACCTGCTACTATGTCGTTTTTGGTCTCTTCTTTTTTGTGTTTCATGTTTCTTATCTTTTATTTTATTATTCTCTTCTTGCTCCACGAAGGCAAGTAAATATTAATCTTCAAAAAATGGCTCATATGTCGTGCTTTCGACTCACTTTAACTTTTTTGCTTTCAAATTATACCTAAAATCATATATGAATTAAAGTGAGTATCTTAAGTATTTTCATCTTAATAATTGCTAAGTGTTATGAGATAATTTCATAATCAATTAAGAACCTATCAATTTCCTCCACATTTAGCTTTTGGCCGTCCTCAGGAAAAACATCAAAATTAAGCTTAAAGACCTAAAAACATTGACTCATTTCTCATATGTTCCAAGAGTATATAATCACAAACAAAGATGAGTAACTTTTAAAAATCATAGCAAGATGTCAACGTTCCAATCTTTTACTCATGATCAATCACCATTCATCATCTTCAAAAACTGAGCAATCTAATGGTAGCCTCCGAAAATGTGTTTAAATAAATATATTTACGGGTACACTAAATACCATTCATGATCATGACAATCCACAACTTTGTATATTATTTCATTTCTCCACTACTAAAGGTCACATGCAAAATCATGGATCAAATGACTTTTCAAGGTTGTAATGTGGGTAAAGGTAAAGTGAGATGTATTTAGGTCAAGTAGCATGAAAGTCATTAAAGCTAGTGAAACAAATGTTACACTTAATTATACCACTAAGTGTAAAAGTTAACATTTATACAAAACTGGGTACCATCAGCTATGACGAATACAACACTTATATTTCACAATCCAATTCAGCTCTCACACATAAACCACATGAAGCATATGGCTTGGGTAGGACATTTGGTTAATTATAAAGCATGAAATATGGTTGATACAAAAAAAGGCTAATAAGGCTTAAAGGGGCTTATCAAAAAGGAAAATCATATAATAGGTAGGCTATTTGGCTAATGTAGTTCGGAAAAGCAAAAAATGCCTAATCATATCTATGTTAATGCATCTGATAAAAATGTGGTCTTGAATAAAATTCAAGGTAAAATCAGGATGTACATGTTGTGAAGGTCACACATGATCAAAAGACAATGAGACTGATATGAATGTGTCAGTCAAATAAGGCTCAAAATCTCACTGACTTTGTTTTTTACTAGTCACTACTCTTCTAAAGATAATGCACATCGACTAATCGCAAAAGTAAAAATACATACTAAAGTTCCCATGAAATTCTCTAGTCAATTCATACTCTAATCATGACTATATAGTTCTAGAAGCAACAGAAAACGAGAAAATGTTTGTTTGTTTGTTTTGTTCTTTCTTTCATTTTGATTGAAAACTTAAAACAAGTAAAACAAACAAATTCAAAAACACACATGCATAAAAAAAATAATGCGAAAATGTAAAGGAAAAGAAATTTACTTCCTTTGGGTTGCCTCCTAAGAAGCGCCTTTGTTTAGGGTCTTTAGATTGACTCCTTCTTCTCCTCACATGATGAAATTATGATCTTCAAGTATTATAGCTAGCGCCACTTCCACGCGAGGTAGTTGTAGATAAGGCCTTAGTTGATCATCATCCTCATTCAACGTCTTCCCTATTCTCAGATTCTCAATCTCGAATGAGACTATACACTCCAAAAATATTTCGAACGTTTCTTTACCTTTTTCTTCATCATTTAATTCCTCCATTCTGTTAAAGAGTTAGTCTAAAAAATAATCATGGACTCAATACTTACCTCCAAGCTAAAAGATGTGTCCCTTTCGACTTCGAGCTCCTTCTCAACTTCTTCGAAACAAGCAATTCGTTAAGGATTGACCTCAAAATTCTCAAGCTCCTCATCACTTTATAAAGTTTCAGCACAAACGTCCATTGAGCATACCTCAAGTTGATACGGCTGCTCCTCTTCGCTTTGCAGTTCCAAATGATTGATATCTCCCCATAGAGGCAATGCATCTTGCTGGAATTGTAGAGTATCCTATCGGATTTGTTGTACACCTTGTTGAAACAGCTGTTGCATATTCTATTGGAACTGTTGCATATCCTGTTGTAGGCTCTGTTGAAATTGGAGATTGTTAGCAATCACAACATTCATCAATTCTTCCAGAGATGTACCTGAGTTTTAACAAGAAGCTTCTAGTCCACTCGAGAATTGTTGTATGTCCTGCAAACTATCATAGAAGTAATTCTGATGATTATCCCATCCATAACAAAATTTAGGTTGATCAGTCCAAACATTATTATAGGATTGAAAATATGAGTTATAAAAGAAATTACTTCGGTCCATATCGTTTTTTTACAAACACAAAACAAAAAAATGAACAGATCATGAAATAACTGAAAAGAAATCAAATACGAACAAATATATACAAAACACCAATTAAATCACAAACAAAAATTAAAACACTACACTCTCTGACAATGGCGCCAAAATTAACAGCGCGTCGTTACGCTAGTCAAAATAAAAACTAGACTATTACTATAGCAGTGGTGAGTCTAGGTCGATCTCACAAAGTGTGTGTGCAAAGTTTATGAAATGAAATTAATTGGTGTTTAGAAAAAAAATGGGGGGTTTGGATTTTGGAATAAGAAAATAAAATAAAAATAACCTAATGAAAACAAATTAAAGAAAACATGCGAAAAAATGATAAAAGTGGAGAATTCAGTAGGGATCCAGTTCTTTGGTTGAATCTCAGCCTACACCCTAATTAAGCATATTTCATTAATTTGTTGTTCTCAAACCTCTCCTAGTAACTATTAATCGTGGATTAATAATTAACCTGAGTTTTTCCTTAGGTTTTGTTTAATCAAGATACAATCATTAATTAAACTTAACCACCGAATAATCTAGGATACGATCTCTAGATTTAAGTAGGCAGTAGTATTACGAGTTAGGAAACCAATTAATTAAGGCAACAACCACATACGATGCGTCATTTAACCTAGGTCATATTATCCCTAACGATTATAAATCATTAGTCACTACACAAGAATTTCAACATAATAATTATGAATTATATCGAAATTCTAGCAATGAGTTTGCAATTAAACGATTTAATGAATGCATTAAAATCATCTTTTCATAATATCCAATGGGTTCATACACAAATAATCGAACAGTAACAAAAATCTGATTATCCATACATAATACCCAAATCAATTAACATAGGATACCACAATCAATTTCTAATGAGAGAAAAAAATAACAAAACAATAAAAAATACTTAACTCGGGTCATCAGCATCGATGCCACCTCCGAACTGGCGTTGGGATGTCTAGCCCTCCATAGATCTCTCTCAAAAAATGCTTCAACGCCATCATATATCCCTAGCTGAAACCCCTTGGTTGCTTTCTTCACTATGCCTCCCTCTCATTTGTTTCACGCCACTACATTCACTCCATTTTTATCGCCCCTCTTGTTCTCCCATGCAAGCTTTCTTCTGCCCTTTTCTCCTGCTACTGTTTATGATGTGACGAATAAAAATTGGTGGCCACGCTCTTGTTCACTCTTCTTTTAATCACCTACATTGTTACTATGTGTTTTAAGTAAAACGCATGCGTTAAGCGCACAACATCAGCATTGGACGCAGACATTCTAGTCTACTGCACTGCTATTTTTGCCTTGGCGTCTTAGTCTCCTACTGCGTCGTTTTACTCCACCATCTGTTGTGTCGTTTTTGGTCGCTTCTTCTTTGTGTTCCATTTTTCTTGTCTTTTATTATTATTTTTTCTTCTTGCTCCTTGAAGGCAAGTAAATATTAATTTTTAGAAAATGGCCCATATGTTGTGCTTTCGACTCACTTTAACTTTTTTGCTTCCAAATTGTACCTAAAATCACATATAAATTAAAGTGAGTATCTTGAGCATTTTCATGTTAATAATCGCTATGTGTTATGAGATAATTTCATAATCGATTAAGCACCTATCACTTGGCTTCCACCATTGCTAGAGTTCAAAAGGCGTCTTATGCATTGATTTACTTGGGATTCTATTTAATATATGCAATGTCGTCTTAATGGCTTGACCCCAAAGGTCAGGTAGGTTAGTCCTGCGCTGCATTAACCTCATCATGTCCTTTAGGGTGTGATTACGCCTTTCAGTCATACCATTTTGCTTAGAATTACCAGGGATATTGAATTGAGTCACTATTCTAATCAATTTCACATACCTGGCAAATAGACCTTTTTCTTGTCTTGCAACACCATGTTTGCCATAGTACTGTCCTCCCCGATCAGATCTAACATTCTTAATTGAATTTATCAACTGGTTTTCAACCTCAATCTTAAAGATCTTAAATTTATCAACAAATTTAAACTTTTGTTTAAGCAAGAACACGTAACTGTAATGGAATAATCATCTACAAATGTTAAAAAATATCTAGAGTTGCATAATGTAGCTATATAGGGCCTACTAATATTCATATGTATGAGGTCTAACAAGTCAGAAGCACAAGTTGACCTCTTTTTCTTTATCTTGGTCAAATTACTTATGTAATAGTCAACACATGTTTCCAAATCATCAAAATCTCGAATTGGGAGAATGTTTTACTTTATCAATATCTCAACCTTATCTCTGAAAATGTGGCTCAAGCATTTATGCCACAACATGTAAGACGTTTCCTTTATAAGAGGTCTTTTTCGAATAACATGTTCAGCAATATAAAAAGAAGCATACATTCATTAAGGGTAAGACACATTCTATATAACTCAATAAGACAAAAAAGCAATTTCGATATGTTTTGTATTGAAAGAAATATTCACAACTGAAGTATCAATTACAAAAAGATAACCCTCCTTGTCCAAAACTGATACAGAGATCAGATCTCTTCTAAAAGACGGTATATAAAATGTGTCTCGTAAAATAAGTAAAAACCTTGTATCGAAGTTCAAACCTACATCCCCTACATACAAACATCTACTTCTTCATTATTACCGACCATCAACTTTTCCTCCCCTTTAGTCGACTTACTCTAGATCTGAATCCTAGCATTGTGGAAGCAACATGATTAGATGCTCCACTATATAGCCACCAAGAACTAGATGTGTTGGTTCCCGTTTTCGGAACCCAACCTCGAATTCAAAATCGAATCATATCAAACGATCATACCTTAACTAATATCGC
>JANZLC010000201.1:7883073-7907684 GCA_026413385.1 Erythroxylum gracilipes
ATCTTTTGATGCCTTGGATTAGTGGGAGTCTGTCTTTTATGTTATTTTGATAGCAACATTGTATTTGACTATTTTGTTATTCAGTCTAAAGACTTTTGCTTATAATTGTTGCTATTGTTGTTATTGCCATATACTTTATTGATATACTGCGCAGATGCATTTAAATGTTTGTATATATATGGCATTTTGTTGGAGACATTTTGTACCCAGTCTCATCTTGTTGTTCTGAGATATTTTGTTAAATCTCAGTTGGCATCTTGAGTGGATGCTTAGGCCATTTTGTTTGGAATTGCACAAACGGATCACCATTTTGTGTGCATTTCCTTATGACACATTTTGTTTAGGTCATCGAGGTATGAGTATCTTGCATATATGTTATCAGTACTCCTATCGGGTCTGATTTCTATACTGTTGAGGTACTTGTAACCTCATTTTGGACTTATGATTGAGAGATTGTTGGCTTTACTTTAACATCATATTGTGGCCACATATTGTTATATTAATCTAGAGATTTGTTTCTTTTGTTTATTGATGTTGGTTATGCTGTCCAAGTGAGAGAATGATAGAATTTTATCATAATTGTAGAATAGCATAATAAACATAATTTCATACAAACTCCGATTAATTAGATGTCAATCGTACTTCTCTCATACGTGTCATCGGGCCTGTGTTCATGGGCCTATTATGATGGGCAGGCTTGACCCATGTATTGTAATGCACAGGAGGCCCTACTGCTAGCCAACCTTAAATATAGTCATTCTATTGAAAACTGTACGGGTTTCTAATCAGGGTTTGGAATAACAGTAGTCAATCTTCTGCGTCTTTGTCGCTCCGCTTCACAGAACATTACAATGGATTCTATGTTTCCTCAGTTTCCAAGTATTTGTTCATATAATTTGAGAATCCAATATGTTGCAATTATAGGGTTAATTAATTGTGTTAATTAATTATATAAATTAATCTATAATTTCTTGTTAAAATTTCCTTTATTGGTGACTTAGGTATCATTTCCTCGCATCCCAAGTTTGTCTAGTTTTTGAGCAGTACTAAACCTGTGGCCACAAACAAGAGGTTTTGGTAAGTCAATTTTAAAGATTTCAAAATTTATCCTTCCCATTCTGATCATCAAACTCAACTTTATTTGCTAGTTTCTGAAACTTAGGCACTCCGATTAGGATTATATTGAAAAGTGAATGGAAGGTTTGTTAATCCATGGATAGAGGTGTCACTAAGGAAAAGTACATGGCTTCAGATTTTATAGCGTAAAATGAATTGTTTGGTTTCTAAGTACCCTGGCATTCCCTTCTCAATGATAAGTGCTGTGATCCCTTTTGAACCAACTTTCACTTCTGTTTTCGCATAAACAACCTGTGCAATTTCTGTGTCAATTTCAGCACATGAAAAATAACTTTAAAATGAAAACTTGGTAAATAAAAAAAAATGAAACTACTGTTTTATAAAAGATCAGTGGGTACTACTGTTTTCTGTTATTCTAATAATGGGAAGGACATTAACAGCATACTAGATGTGCTGTAATCAGGAACTTCAGAAGGAAATTTTAAATTAATTTATTAGTTTAAAATATTTCTTCATTTACTCTATTTCCGTTTATGAGACTCACCACATTACTTCGATACATAAGGTCAAGGATGTATGTCTTTAACTTCACCCCTTTAAATATGATCGCTTCTTCATGCTCTAACCCTTTAAATGAGGAGGAGTTGTGTGTCTTCTACAGAGTCAGACCCAGGGCATTGCAGTATTTTCAAAGAGTCCATGTCGATTTGTGTATGAGTATAGTATCTTAATTTATGATTTTTTATTTTTTTTGAAACTATCTTAATTTATGATGTTAAATGGTTGAATTACACAAGTGATTAATATGTATAAAGCAAATTGGCAAAGCTTAGGAATACTGTATATTAAATAAAAATAGTATCTTGTTTTAAGTCCGTGACTGACCTCCTTTCTTTTTGATAGCATAACACACTCCCTCCAATCATACATACATTTGCTTCTCACTAGACGTCCACCCGCGAAGTTCCGACCGCCAGTTTATTCAGTAGGATAATTTTATGTTCTTTCTCTCTTTCTTTTTGCTTTCTTTTGTATTCAGCGAGGTGAGCATTTAATTATGAATGGAGGAGAATAAAGTGTTAGTTTTAGGGTTATCGAACAAAATCGTAAATTCCTGTATATATTCTTCACTTAATGCCATTATCAGCTAGCGAACTACTATTTTTTCAAATTAGGAATTCTTTGGTGTCTGAACTGAAACAGATCGTTCTGCAATATTCTGTTCTAGGTTTGGGAGCCATTGAATTGAATTGGGAAGAGTAGTGTGGTTGGGAAAAGATGCACAATGGCGAGAAGAAGCGATTAAATGGAGAAGCAGAGGAGGAGGATGAGGATGATCTGGATGAGGATGGGATGGATGCATGGGAGAGAACTTACACTGATGAGAGATCATGGGAGTCCTTGCAAGAGGATGAGTCGGGCCTGCTTCGCCCAATTGATAACAAGGCTATTTACCATGCTCAGTATCGTCGCCGCCTTCGTTCACTTTCAACTGCTGGCAATGCTGCTCGAATTCAGAAGGGCCTCATTCGGTTTCTCTATGTTGTTGTTGACCTCTCCAGGGTATGCCCAGTTTCTTGACTTAATGGAGTCTTGTTGATCACTGCATATAGTTTTATTGAAAATGATTTCCAGCCTCGGGTGTAGGGATGGAACTACATTGTCCAAGTGATGGTTTGAGATTTATGACTCCAATTACTGAATGTGTTTGGTTCACATTTCTCACTTTCAATTTTAGTAGCATGTCTATAGTTTTCATTGGAAAAAACTGGACCTGTTTGATTCGGTCAGGCTGAACAATTCAGCATGACACTTGAATAACAGCACCCTTAAACTTGAAGCTAGATAAACATATGTTGGTTCTGTCAGCAAAGTTATTCTACATTGGAGAAGGGCAATCAAAATTTCTGGGGCTTTCGATTTTTTCCAAAATGAGGCATTATCAACTTTTTATGATTTTTATGAATTATGTAGGCAGCTGGAGTGATGGATTTTCGACCAAGCCGAATGGCTATGATGGCCAAACACGTGGAAGCTTTCATTAGGGAATTTTTTGATCAGAACCCACTTAGTCAGATGGCTCTAGTGACTATTAAAGATGGAGTTGCCCATTGCTTAACAGAACTTGGTGGGAGTCCTGAGGCCCATATTAAGACATTGATGGGCAAATTGGGATGCTCAGGAGATTCCTCATTACAAAATGCCTTAGAGCTTGTTCACGGGTATCTTGATCCAATTCCTTCATATGGTCATCGTGAAGTATTGATCTTGTATTCCTCTCTTAGTACCTGTGATCCAGGAGATATTATGGAGACCATCCAGAAGTGCAAGAAATCGAAGTTAAGGTGTTCAGTAATTGGCCTTGCAGCTGAGCTATTCATTTGCAAACATCTCTGCCAGGAAACTGGGGGTTCATACTCAGTTGCACTGGATGAGGTGAGTTCTATTAGCTTGCCAGCATTGTATATAAACTTATTTTCTCAAATATCAGATGATAAACTATGTTGTTGCATGTCATGAAATAACTGAATTAAAAATTGAATAATTAGAGGGGGCTAGCCGCCTATTCTTAGGTAAATGATCCAGACTCATTCAGAATTTTGAGTAAAAAATGATGGAAATAGAAGTGTGAAAATATACCTTAATGATTCTACCACTACGTTTTTCAAATCTTCCTTAATTAGACTGAGATTATCCAAAAATTGATTTGATTTCTTCCTTCTTTTGGAGGGCCACTTCAAAGAGTTGATTCTAGAGCATGCACCGCCACCTCCAGCAATAGCCGAATTTGCAATTGCTAACCTGATAAAGATGGGTTTCCCACAAAGAGCAGCAGAGGGTTCCATCTCGATCTGTTCTTGTCATAAAGAAGCTAAAGTTGGTGAGGGCTACATTTGTCCCAGATGCAAAGCACGTGCTTGTGAGCTTCCTACTGAATGTCGTATCTGTGGGCTAACACTTGTTTCTTCACCCCATTTGGCAAGGTCATATCATCATCTCTTTCCAATAGCTCCATTTGATGATTTGCCTCCATCACGTCAAAATGAACCACACCATAGATCACACAGGATATGCTTTGGTTGCCAACAGAGCCTTCTTATCACTGGTAAGTAGAATATGTTACTGTGACACTGCATGCAAAGGTTTCTTGGTGCTTAGTTCATGTTACACTAGATGATTAAATGAGGTTAAAATTGCTAAATGAAGCTGCTCAAATAACTCACAAACCTCTGTTAAATTGAGCAGGTATTGAAAGCTCATAGTCCAATATTTCTTATGCAATTGGCCTTTCCCTGTGTTGTTTATCCTGTTTTAATCGTTAAAATAAAATAGCTTCATTTCTTTAAGAAAAATAACAATGTTTTTTCCCCATAAACAAGGAGCCAAAGGCTCGTGATGTTAGAGGCTAGGTGTTGATAGTCCCCCAACAACAACGAAATATCAATATTTATTCTCAAAATTGTGTTCTGTTTTAATTAGTTTCATGTCTTTCATAAATGCTGCGGTTTTTGTCACAGGCATTAAGCCCGGCCTTTGTGTTGCGTGTCCAAAATGTAAGCATACTTTCTGCCTTGATTGTGATATTTATATCCATGAAAGCTTGCACAACTGCCCAGGTTGCGAGAGTTTGAGGCCATCATAGTCACGCGTAGTTGCAAAATTTAGAAGGCTGTACCAGTGTCCTGTCAGTGTATTCCGTTGGATATTTGTGAACACTTTTCTGCGATCGCTCTTTCTTCAACTCCAATGTTTCGAGGATTTTTTTATGATGATAGCACGAAGGCTAAGAAGGCTTATTTTACTGGTCTCACTGGGCACGATGATTACATTTTCATGTTCAGCTTCTTACAGATTGCGATCAATATACTATCCATGTGACAATTTTCGAGTTTTTCCCATTCTTAAGGATTAATTTTTTCCCCTATTCTACGTTTTTTTTGTTTTTTTCTTAATACAATTTTCACGCTGCAGCAGGTCTTCAGCTTAGGTATATGCTTCATGCAAATAAAGGCCACTGATTATCAGTAGTAACCGGTGCTTAAGGTTTATTACGCAAATCATAGAGAGAACCAGAATGAAGATGTGCGATAGCTATCAATTGTCAATAGCCACGGAACAAGGAAGAAAAAAAAGATTAGCTAAGCAGAATCATAGCTCGATAGCTCAGCGCCTCATATTAGATCTGATAATTCGTTCTTTTTTATGCACAAAATCGATGTTTAACAAAGCAGAGGAAATATTTCGAAATTGGGAACGAGAATAAACCAATCGCCATCCCCATCATCTCTGCCTTAATTTCACCGTCCATCTGACATTAGAAGCACCTACAAGTGAAAAGGTCTACAAAGTAGTAAAGCTGACCCTCCCATCGAAGCGAACAGACTATCTACAGCAAACATTATAAACGTAACAATTTCATATCTGTAGTCTCGCATTGAAATAGAAGAAAATGGCACCATGTTTATACTGGACAAAATTACGTTTGGCAAATTTTATTTCTTTCTATAAATAGCTGAATCTCAGTGATATGTACAAGCAATTCGTTCTCTTCCTCAAATGAGAGACAAAATGGAGGCAATTTTGCTCTGCCAATTGGTAGCTTCCCCACTACATCCACAGGCTTTAAAGCGAGGGATTCAATACAGTCTTCAGATTCAACGACTATGAACTGTACAATCTTAGCAGGCACTGGTGTAATTGGGAAGGGAGATGTACTCCCTCATAAAACAAACAGCAGCAGACACTAGGTTATGCTGCACAATATTGACCAGTGTACACAAGGCCTTGGCTCATCAACTGCAACAAAATATTTTGCAGGTGCCATCACATTGTTTTAGAAGTAAGTAATGCTGATAACCCTTTTTTTCTTATGCATCACACCACGACCACCATTCAGTACTTCGTTGCTATGAGCACATGTTAATTTGTTCAATTTCTAACCAATGACTTGGACTTCAGTCACCAACTCACTCCAGGAAATGTATTCTGTTCCCAGAAATACTCTAAACTAAGCAACGATAATCTCAGCAAACATGGCCCTTCTCTACTCTGAGTCCGAGTCAATAGACAGATAGAAACGTTGCCTCACAGAACGTTTTTGACGAGGAAATGAAAAGGGACTATCAGATTCAGATCGTTGCCGACTAGCCTTCTCAGATTTATCATCATTCATACCAAGAAGTAAAGAAGCTGCATAACCAATAATAATCAGTGCTAAAACTGAAAGCAGCACATAAAAGATTGGAAGATGGAGGGGTATATTTATGCAACGAAATCTAGCACAAGTAAAATAACAATTGTATCTGACAACTCCGTATAAGGATGGTCTGAAAAAAAGTAATCCCAAAGGAATAGGAACAAACCAGCATCAATCAATGGTTCCATGCCAGAGTCTCCGGATGACACCTGGCCCCTTGGATTTGCCCCATTTGTAGGAATTGATTCACCGTGGCTGCTTGCAGCACCACCACCAAGCCTAAGAGATATCCAATCCTCAGTGCGGATACCATTGGATGGATCAACTTGAGCTCTAAAATCAGACTGTAGTGATGCATCCGAAGGCCTAGTTGGAAGAAAAATTTGAAGTGAGGAGGGATCTTCACCACCAAATGCCAAAGGATTATCAACTAAGCCACCATCCATGTCTGTCTCAGGTCGAATAACAGAAGAATCTGGTAACAAACTAGTAGATCCCATAACATTATCTGCAGCCAACGTATAGCCATTCATTGATGCAATGGGACAATTGACAGAACCATGCTGCAAATCAATCAATGGGTCTGTGACATCTGAACTAAATAACTGGAATCCTGGACCTCCTTGGGTTCCAGAAGGCAATGGCCAGAGTGGCATAAACTCATCATTAGCATTGAAGAGAAAATTCCCAGGCCTTAAAGTAGGATCTTCAGGGTAAGGATCTGCCAATCCTGCAGGCACTGAAAAAACAACCCCATCATCATCAGATCGATTATTCTTGTAAACATGTTCAGATGAAATTAGCACATCATTGTCATCATCTGAGTCACTGAGAACAATTACTTCTGCATCAGGTGCAGAAACATTTTGTTCAGCAAATCCATATGCTGAATCTACATTCAGAGATAAAGAATCAAGTTCATTCCCATTGTTTGGGAACTCGAAGTTCCCACCACCGTCCTGATTTACACTTGGATCTTCACCATCCCGACCACTAACCGTAGCACTGCTACTCATAGGTATAATTTTCTGTTCACAATTTTCAAACTTCTGAAATTTATTACCAGAAGAGGAAGAGTTCATATCATCAGGTTTACTAACTTCCCAAAATCCATTGCGATTCTTCCTGATTCCAAGTTTCAAACCATTACCAGGATGGCTTTCTGAAACACCTTCCTTCTTGATCTGAGTTATCATCTCCGTTTTCGAGTTGATTTCTCCATCATTAGTCACACGAATAGTACTGTCAGAATTGTGCCACTGGGCTAGTTCTCCAATATCCCTGCGCTCAGCATCACTTTTGGTCTTTACTCTCCAAGTGCCATCAGACTTCACCTCAATCTCAGTCATATCTTCACTACAATGGCGCATCTGTTATGCCATCAAGTCAACAACAAATACAAATAGTTTTATTGATTGGTACACCTAATCAATTAACAAACTCTATCCTTGTGACCAATATAAACTAAAGTATGAGTACCTTGGAAGTTATGCGATTAAAATATGGATCAATGATTATACTTTCCAGTGAATAGTTCTTGAGACAAATGGGACACTGCCACTGCATGGAGGTCATTTCTGGCTCAGAGATAAAGGGCTTATGGAGGAAGAAAAACAATTAGAAATCAACAATTGTTTACCTTCCTAGAACGCTGGTTTAGCTCCACAAAAACTTCAAGATCAAAACAGCCCATATGAACACAAGGTTTGAACCTTCCTGCCACCTTCATTCTCGAACCACTCATCTAGAAATTGAGATACAAAGATCGATTATATTAAACATTTGATGGCAATTTCGAAAGAAAAACCACACCATTCAACCAAAACTAAGAGCACTAATCCAAATGCCGAAAACAGTGAGGTAATTCTTCAATGCAGAAACGCACAATGATCACAAATTTAGTATACTAAATTCATATTGACAAAGGCCAGAAGGTAACAGAGAATTTGCCAAAACTAACATTGAAAATGATAAGAAGACTTGCATAAGCGGAGGATATAATGAACAAAGCATATCTAATGAGGATGAAACATATGAAGAAGATGGGAAAATAATGGTAGCATATTAATATAGTGTTTTGTTTATTCAAGGCAGATTAGCAGAAAAATTACCGATCCCAGCAGAAGCTAGATTAGGGTTGAGATACATTCCTGATAATCTAGTAAGACCATAATACCATAGTCAGCACTGGACCCTGAGAATTATTATACCATGGGCCATAAAATCCTTTTAGACTTGCTTTATATTCTTCACAGAACAATAATCTGCTACTGGAGCCACTGTAGGCCAATTTCATCCTAACCAATCTTCCTCATTTCTCATAACTATTTTCAGCATTATAAACAATAGCGAAGCAGAACATGCATCAGTTTGATCATCAATGATGAGGGCCTAGCAACCACAGGAGGAAACCCAGAATACGTTCTTAATCTTTTAGTATTTAATGCATTTAGCTATATTCAAATTGGATGCACACTGAACTAAAAATAACACTCATTAGAAACTTTTAAGCTAAAATCAGACATAACTTACAGGGCAACGTAGATTAACAGTAAAAGAATCTGCAACAACTTCTAGGTCACTGTCACTGTCAGCATTGTCCGTTGTTCCACCGCCAACACAACGACAAACACGACTAACAGCATCTTCAAACCGCTCACCATCACACTCCCTAGGAATTAAGTTGAGTATCTGACAAGGACAGATTGTAAAACAACTTTGTGAAACAAAAATTGGCAGGGTCCCAATAATCATACAGTATGCAGCATAAAAACAATGCAGTGAAAACTCACTTTGGTGATTAAAAGCACAAAGACTGAAAATGAGGATTGAGTTCTCTACCTGTGGTACCAATGTATGCATCACATGATCCCAAACTAGAGAACTACAACTTGAGGAATTGCAAATTACTCATTTACACTACTAAAATATCATTTACTTTACCATCACCAAGTCCAAAGTAAATTATAAATACCTGTTGAACAGTTTGTCGCTTGACAATTCTTATTCCTAAACAGAATATGCGTGCATCACATCCAGTTAGTGAAATCTTATTCATTCCATCTCTTGTACAAGGCGTAATCTATAAGAAGAGGGAAGTATAAATTGTATTCAGGAATAAATATCTAGATCAGAAATGAAGGAGCAACATAGTTACTAAATACATGTTTAACTGCATGAAAACTTTCAGTGTCCAGGAATAAACTCACAATTGGGCCATCATCACGACCATTAGCCCCTAGTAATTGTGATCCAGGCCTATTAATAGCACGTACAGGCATACCTGCAGGTCCCAAGCAACAAATTTATTTGATGCGCAAGATCCAAAATATCCATGGACATTTGTCTTACTTCTGTATCCAGAAATAACTACTAGCCACAATAGAAGGGAAAGTATGCTCCACTAGCTTATACATGGATTCAATTAACAATATTGGCATTGAGAACGGCAAAGATCTGAAGAAGTTAAAAATGGATCCAAATACTACAATTCTGAGTTGAGGAGATAAGATAGGTTCAAAAACAAAAGGTTCTGAAATGTGGAATTGAGATTGATAGACACCATGAGAACTAAAAAGCTAACCGACTATACCATTAACCTGTAGATCCGTATATTGTGGCCACTGCATCCTAAAAGGAACCTTGTCATTCAAAAGCATGCACCAAGCCTGAAATGTAAAGCATAACAGGCCAGCCATCAGCTGAAGTTTAATCAAGTAACACAAGTCAAAAGTATGTAACACCAAACCTGAACATCACAGTCTTGTTTTGCTAACAAGTCCTTGTTCACCCGTGTCAAATGAAAAGTCTTCTCCACACTTTGTAGAGGATTTGAGCTAGAATAACAGGAAAAAAAAAAAGTATATACGTCATCAACACGCATGCCAACTGATGATGCTTCTTATCAATGGCTAAAGGGAAGGTGAAATTTAAAATAAAAAGTCAACTATTAAATTAAATCCAGTTCAGGCTTTTTGCATGCTATACGTCTCATGAAACAGCATATTTTCTGACAACAGATGATGTTTACACAACGAAGACACCAAGGTATAATTCAAACATGACAATTAAGTTGTCACTTTTGTCTGCCACTAATTAGGCACCACGAAATGTGAAACCAAAACTCAGCAGAAACTTTACGCAAACAATTTGTGTAAGTTACATGGCTCACATTATCTAGGAAAGCTAACTATGTTGAGTATACTTGTTGAATTGATGATATGAAGCAAATGTATTCATAATTTGAAAGTACATTGAAACAGCACAGAAGAATATCCATGAAGAACTCACCCATCAGTTGGAATGCTTGTAGTAGCCAACTTTACAGGTTTGAGGGGGTGGTCAACTGTAACCCAAAAACTGAAAGTGGGGATACAAGTTAAGACAGTGAAATTGAGGAGAAAACATGCAAAGAATTCCAATGACAAATATCTTAAATAGGGGATTGTAATTGAAAAAAGAAGAACAAAGACCCGTAAGCTTTTACATTTCATCAAGATTTGCCCCAAACTGAGAGAGATGAAGATAGAACCTCTCAACTGAACCATGGTTTGAATCATAAACTACTCCATAAGATTGTTATGCTACCTTTCAAATGGACTACAAAAAGAGAAAATGATTCATTGTTCGCCAATGATCATGGAAATCATTTTCCATTGTCTCAACAACCAACTCACAGAGTTGCCCTCAACAAAGAACCATTTAAACCACGTACTTGGAACTGCATTTGAACTTCTAACTGCATAAGTTAACCTTCCTAGCCAATAATGAATTATGATAATACAGTTCAATTACTTTGCAGTTGTTTTGAGCAATTAACCATTAGATGTATGGAATAAAATTTAATGAAAGAGTGAAGATTAGCCATTAATACCATCAATCATAAGTAAAAGAGAAGAAAATAGTTTGACAATAAAGCAAGTATAATCATGACTCTGACAAAAATTAAAACAGCAAGCATAACCATAAAACATAAATTATTTACTCAGTCTCTTATGGCTAAGTCTCGTGGTGTGCAATTACAAGATCTTCAGAGGAAATTTCTGAAAATGAGCAAAAGACAGAAACGGTAAGAAGATAACTAAGTGAGCATTAATATACATACGGGTCAGCTCGGCTGAGTCGACAAATTTCACAGTAGAACAGGTTTGGAAGTTGTGGATCATTTTCCATGGGTTTTTCTGGAATAATAACACAGCCAACATGTTGCCAGACTGCGCATCTTGGGTCCTCACACTGCCAATCAAAGGCACATATCATTAGCAGCATGTTAGGGACAGCTTTACCCAAAAGGGTGGATGCAGAACAAAAGTGGTGCAAAAGAGCTTAGAGTTTACAAAAGCTATACAAAGGGGGGAAATCACTCAACCACAAGCTTTAAGTTGGCGGAATAAAGAGTAAGAGTTGGTGTGACAACAAAGACAACAAAAGCTAAATTTGACTTTATCCTAGTTATTTAGGACTTGAACTTATTTAAGTAATTTGTATACAAACTTGGGATTTGTGACCCTCGTTTTTCCATTCTTTCTTTGTGTCAAAGCATTCTTATGCTTATTAGAATACGATTTAATTCTATTTTGGATATTTTAGTTGGGAATTCCTTTACTATTAGGATAAGGATTCCAAGAACGTTTCTATATATGTGCATATTCATCCCCTCAATTAAAATAACACAAATAACAAAGATGAATAACATCATGAAAAAGAAATGGATATTTAATTGCTGAAGGGTATAGACACAGTTCTGATGCTAAGATATGCAATTATATTAAAATAGTTGATATATGTTACCCAAAAACACGTTATAGAGACAGAGGTGATCTTGTACAACTGAAAAACTTAAATCACACCTAATATACTTTGAGAATGAAACAATTCCCTCAACAATGATGAAATTTGCAATACCTATCTACAAGTTGTATGCAAATACAATTACAAGAACAGGAATGAATCTAAGATGTTAAGCATAAACCTTAATCATTGAATCCGTCATCAATGTGTTGCCACATGGACAGCGTACTTTCATATCTGATATAGGGGAATCATCAATTTCTCCTTTAATTTTTGTAGCACCATTATCCACAACATTCTGCCCCTTCGATCCCAACTCAGTTGCCTCAGAAGCCTGCATTTTTCTAAATACAAAAACAGAAAGTGCATGTGAATGAGTTGAACAAAAGCAAGTATTGAAGTTTCTTAAAACTTCAAACAAATTATATAGAAAGCTTTACTGAAAGTGGAAATATTTTAACGGGACACATATGTAAATGATGAACCTGTAAGTGTCTTCAACTAGTTTGGCCACCTCTTCCTTTCTGACAGCACTTTTCTTTGCCCACATCCTTGCAACTATAAAGAGTGAAACTAAAGACAATGTTAATTCATGAAAAGACCAGGAATAAGAAATGAGGTCAGTATAATAGTAGAAAAATGTTTATGAATCAAAATTTGAGAAAAGAAAAACGACAATGAGTGTAGATTAAACTATCAAAAACAGTAGGCAGCTACAAAAGGAGAATTTGGCTAGAAAGCATCCCAAAGGAGTACCATAAACTTTAGTAAAACATGTACGAATTAAAAATTGAAAAAAGAAAAACACAAAAGTGTAGATTAAACCATCAGAAACAGTAAGCAGCTTCAAAAGGGGAATTCGGCTGGAAAGAATCCCAAAGGAGTAGCAAGTTGTTTAGTAAAACATCTACTAAAGAGGAGATCTTTCATGGCTTCTACGACATGAGTGTCAGCTAGCAGGAAAAGAAATCACAAAGAACCATTACTCCCCATATTGCTATATCATTAAAGAGTTTTGGTTCTCAAGCTTAACTCGAGATATCCACTCAATTTGTGCTTTCGTACACTTAAAATGATTCCAATCATAAGATAGAACTGTATGTGCAATTTTCATTCTCTAATACATAAGTAATTGTTATTTATGTAGTAAAAAATGTCTACAAAATGTAATATAAAAATGTTTTGAACAAGGAGCTTCAATGATGTGAAATAGTAAACAATTGATTGAGCAATTAGCTGTTTTAATTACCAAGTAATATGTACACAGCAACGTGTCTAAAAGCATATAAAGTTAACAAGAATATTATATCTCGCTAAATGAAATGCATAAATACTGATCAATAATATGTTAAACATCTAAGGTCACAGACTGTTGATAGGGAATCATGAGCTCATGGTTTAAGCAAACCAAATCACAACAGAAACAAGAAAGACAAAATGCTCTAGATTAACCAAATAATTTTTTATATACCAAAAAGAGAGCTTGCAAGCAATAAGGTATATTAAAGCTTGCCAGCAATAAGGTACATTACCTTGCTCATCAGAGAGAATATATAATATCCGGTCAACAAGGTCCTACACATTTTAAATACAGCAAAGGTTAATTGTCACCGCGCACATATGCATTGCTGAAATAGTATAAAGTATTGCTTATGATGTCATTCAAGGAAATCCAACCACACGGATGAATCTTCAACTTGTCAGAACAAGTAAACCCATGGCTACAAGTATTCACCAACTTGAAACTCAATGCTTGACAAATACATTCAGTCAGCTATCATGACAATATGAAGTGAAGAAAAGTATAGAAATGCTCAAGGAATCTGACCTGTTTTTTCCCCTGCTTTGATAGGCCTAATTGAGTTAGGACATCTTTAAGCTCCTTTATTCTGAAATATGCCAACTTATCCTACCAGAAAATTTTGAAAGCAGCTCAGCATATTACAAAGAAAGGGAAAAACATCTTAACTAAATCACTTGACCAGATAGTAAATGAAGGCAGTCAAAGTCAAGAACACAGCAACAACAAGTCACTGCTGCTATGTACATAGAGTAAACTCAGTTGTAGTTGAGAAGCTTCAACAGGAGTTGACTTATGGATGGAATAGAAGACAAGAAAGGGAGGAGCCTTTCTATCGTGAGCGTGAAATGAGACAGCAATAGAGAGAAGAGTTGAAGGCTTAGAACCAATGAATCACTCACGTACATAGAAGTTCCTAACTCATGGGACAGGACCAGTTAGACCAGCATCCACCGACGGAACTATAGAACCCCAATTGTAACAAATACCCACAATCTAATTTTACACAAAAGAACTTGCACACGAAGCACAACCAAGAAAATTGAGCATATAAGCCAACAACCCAAATAACCGCAGTCAGCCCCACAAAGCTCAACCACAAGTTGGGTTAATGGAAAAACATTTCACATTTCCGCATTTCCGCATTTCCAATCTGCATAACCGACTATACACTACCAACAGAAGCATTAGATGACCGATACCAATTAACTTCAACTAACTAAACCATTTAGTAATTTGAATTCATATTTGTTCAAATGATATGAAAAGAAAAACATAAATAACCAAAAAAAAATGAAATTGAAATACCTTACACCTTGTCACCAAATCCATGCTAGCAATCTTCTCAACTAGAAACCACGAATTAACAGCCAACCAATGATCAAACCATCACAGATGCGTGAAAACTGACACAGACCGAACACTCGCTCAAAGTGACCGATCTGACCGAACTAAAAGACAACAAGAATCAAATTAATTCACTGAAGAATCAGAACCAGAAACAAACGGTCAAAGACTAATAAAAAAGTAAACAAGCGTAAAACTTACGTTCTTTAATGGATATGAGAATATTAACGCCAGGAATCGAAGGCCCGAATTAGGGTTTGGGGCAGCTCGAATGGCGTCTTAAGCGTTTATCAAGCTGTTTCCTTTTTTTTGACCGAGAAAAAACCAACACAAACCATCCTCCAAATACACAAAGTCCCGGACCTATCGACGATTATGAAATCCGGTTTTTTTCACAAGAACACGTCCGGGTTTCGCTTCGCTACTTTTAGCGTGGCTGCGAGTATACGTTGGTGATGCACGCCCTTACGTTATTTGCTTTCGCTGGGTTTTTTGTAGCGTACTCGTTCTTTCGTCCTTTGCATTAGCCATTGGACGTCTGTGCTTTTGCCACGTTGCCTATCTCTGTATTCAACTTACAGACGATAATCTGTTACTCAAGGGCCCACAATACTTTAAAGTGATCGATGCTGTCTAGCCATTCGATTTTCAATAGAGATATCTAACAAGCGAACTTTCCGATGGCCTTCTTTTGTGGGTCCCATGAGTCCATCTTTTCATATTTCTTTTTTCACCATTTCCCACTGCATTTATCAAACCATTTTATATTTCTTCAAAAATGTTATTTAATTAAAGAAGGCTTTTCTTCCTTTTCGTTTAATAATAAATTACTAATTAAAAAAATTAAATTAAATCAAATCCAACTTTTATCACAAGAATCAAATTAGGAAGGTATATGCAAGTATTATGATTTATTAAAAATTGTATGGAATCCATCAATTAAACTTGATCAAATATAATTAAATATGAAAAGTTTTACTTATACCCAAATTTCAAATCTACGGCATATAACTTCTTTTCCTTTCGTTATATTTATTCAGCATGTAATTTATTTTAGATCTCCTAAAAAATAAAATACTTAATTCTAAATATATATTTTATTGTCCAGAGGTTGTTTAATTCAATTTATTTTTACATTATATTTATTTAAATAAAAATATATTTATTATTAATGTCAATGTAATTATACTTTTATTGTTGATAATAATTAAATATTACATAAAATTTAGGGACAAAATAATTTTATGAATTAATTAAGCAATTTAACTAGAATGGCTTTAAAAATATGTTAGATTAAGTAAAGTTCTAACCAATGGTTTTAATGATATCAAAATATGTTACCTATAATGTTTTATTCTTGGCAACATTAGTAATTTAGTATGTAGAATATCAAGCTCAATAAAAGGATAAAGTAGACAAAAGAGTTGGTGAATCAATAGTTTATTTTTATTTTTTATTACAATTATTAATTAAGTTCTTAATTTTTATTACAAATTTTAATTAAATATATTTTTATTTTTGTTTAAAAAAAGAATAAAAGTGAAACTAAAAGGGCTTTAAATGGGCTCTCAATTTATTCTTATAAATGACTGAAAGGAAGGGACACGAAACCAAAGCCCATAAATAGCATCCATTTAGAAGCGGGTCAGAGTTTCGGGTCAGTGTCATCGGCAATTTTGGGTTTCTTGAGCAAAAATCAAAGAGTCACCGTATATATAAACAGCTTCCTCAGATCGCTCGGACCGAAAGCTTTAAAAAATCTGTTTCTTCCGCTCCAGAAAATTACAGATTGAGTTCGCATATCGGTGTCAAATTCTCGAAACCGAAACCCATGTAAGTTCTTCTTGGAGTTATTGTCATAGTTCATTCCATCATGTGATTCTTTACTTGCTAACCCTTTTTACTCTGCTTTTCCTGAACCAGACCATGGCCCCTAATCAATCCTACCACACCCTCTTGAACCCTGAATCTGACTCCCAGAGAACACTGTAAGATTCTCTCTCTCTCTCTCTCTCTCTCTCTCTCTATATATATATATATATATATATTTGTTTGTGTACGTAAATATCGGTTTTTGTAGATGTGTAAGTGTGGAGAGAGGCTACTGTTGTTGAAACATTTGATGATTTCTAGAGGTTGTTTAGAGTGGTAATGCTTATCCGTTTTTTGTTTTCATTTAACTTTTGGTGGGTGGTAATGTTTTTCACCCCCTCTTCGTAGGTACCCTTATGTGACTGGGACATCTGTGGTGGCTTTGAAATATGAAGATGGTATTTTGATGGCTGCTGATATGGGAGGTCAGTTGCTAGCACGCTTTTCTTGTGACGGTTCTTATTTGATTAATGACGTTCAGGGTGTTCAATGGTTGGTTTAAGTTTCGGAATTGGGGGTTTAAGTTTTAATAATAATATCTATACAAGGTGTAAAAGAGCTTATAGTTATATGATAGAATTACGAATTCAATGTGTGACAGAGGTCGAGGGCAAAAAGATTCAATTTTATGGTCTGGAACAAAAGAATGGATTTTGGTGAACTGTAGGGAAGAGAAAAGTTATGGGGTTGTAGGAGTGATTTTTTTACTATGCCATTATGATGAATTTGGTGGATATGTCCTCGTTAAGTGTGCCTAAGATATAGGGATTTGGCATGTCTGGTATAAATGACGAAAATTGGAAAATACGACAGTTATGAGCTCTCTGATCCACATCAAACAAGACACATTAGGTTACGATTCTACACAAAAAGACACCATTACTCCTGCATCTAGTTTCACTTTCTGTGAGAATTTTCATCCATTTAAAGGATGACATTAATATTGGCACATCATTTGATTTGCTTATTTTCATGTCCTCAGTTTTGCTGTATTTCATCATCCTCTCCTATTACATGCCACTCCTTGTTATGTCTCTTGGGTTTGGGAATTGTGTCGCACTGAGAGTGTTTTTGTACCCTATATTTGCTAAATGATAATGACGTTCCCTATTAACATATCGGTGCCGCTAAAACTGACAGGTTCGTATGGGTCCACACTTCGATATAAGAGTGTGGAGCGCATGAAGCCAATTGGAAAGCATTCTCTTCTTGGTGCCAGCGGAGAGATCAGTGATTTTCAGGAGATATTGCGCTATCTTGATGAACTTATGTAAGTATTGGTTGATGCAGTTTTTTTTTTCTTTTTTGGCTTTTTATGTTTGCTTTTAGAGTAGAGAATTTGCTATCCACCTGTTATTTTTCTTTGGATTTTGCTTTTTCATCTCCACTTTTCAAATTTTCTGCATTCCAGTTGATTTAAACTCCTGATGGGCATGGTTCTGTGCTGTTTTTGTGTTTACAGTCTATATGACAATATGTGGGATGATGGGAACTCCTTGGGGCCCAAGGAGGTGCACAATTACTTGACGCGTATCATGTATAACAGACGGAATAAATTTAATCCGTTGTGGAATACGCTTGTTCTTGGTGGAGTGAAAAATGGACAAAAATATCTCGGCATGGTATATCTGCTTAACATTTTTCCGTTGACAGTCAGTTATATTTTGCCGTGACTGAGTATCTGTGTGAGAAGATGAAAAACCTGTATACAATTAGAGATACTGAATCATCTCAATTTATACTGCCCAGGTTACAATGATAGGAGTAAATTTTGAGGATAATCATGTGGCGACTGGATTTGGGAATCACCTGGCACGGCCCATCCTCCGTGATGAGTGGCATGAGAACTTGAGCTTTGAAGAAGGTGTTAAGTTGTTAGAGAAATGCATGAGAGTGCTTCTCTACCGTGATAGGTCTGCCATCAACAAGCTACAGGTTTGATTCCTTTTTCTGTATAAAGTAGGTTGGTGAATGAAACTTGATCCTCTCCCTGTTTAGCAGAATTTTTAATGGAATAACGAGATATCATAAGTTATTCTCGTTCTACTGCGCCAGGTTAAGTTGGGTCTCTTAACATGCTTTTTAAGATTGAAACTATGCATTTTATGGTATAGTAAGTCTGGTGGGTTTAAGTAAGATGCATTTTAAGATTGAAACTATGCATTTTATGGTATAGTAAGTCTGGTGGGTTTAAGTACTGTTGCACCACCAATCATATAGTATATTCCATTGAAGTTTTATCCTAGTGGCCGTAATTTTTTTCTTGGACTTGATGTCTACAATCTTGAGAAAGTGTTCTCAAGAAACGTCGTGCATGCATAGTTTTCGTTTTTTAGATCTTAAATAATCTGGGGTGTTTTAGATGGATAGGCATTAGTGCTAGTTTTTCACTAAACTTAATTCTCTGTGTTCCTTCATTTCCCCTGATGCTATATCTGTGCTGCTGGCTATGCATTTCTTTAATGTGTGCATATTGTGACCTTTGCTCATTCACAATTAGGAGCTCCCTCCCAGCCTTCTAAACTCTTGAGCTTTGGGAAGTTCTTGGAAGTTTTAACTTTTAGTATTAGCATTTCTAGGACAGAACCTATGAAGAAATCTATTAGCCAAAAGGGTTAAAAATGGTGCTGTATCTTGTGGTTTGGTTTCATGTCAAAGATCAGAGGATATTGCCTTCCTATCGTAAGTAACATGTTGCATTTTCTCATATTTCAGATAGCTAAGATCACAGAAGAAGGTGTAACAATCTCACCACCTTATGCATTGAAGACGTCGTGGGGATTGTCAGCATTCAAGAATCCATCAGTTGGTGCTGAAGGATCTTGGTAGATGGCTAGGAAGCAGGGTCTGTTTCCATAACCAAACTGCGAGGCATGTTGAGTTTGGAGTCCTCGAAAAGCTTTGATCCGCATAAAAATTATCTGAACCATGAATACAATCTTCTGTCGCTTGAGTTTTTTTTTTTTCTCTATGGGCTTGCTACGCTGTCAGCTATGATGTATGCACGTTCAAAATCAATTCATTTGCTAATTTACTGTTCCAAACATTTCTTCCATGAGTATTCTATTGTTTTTCCAAATTGAATGAGACTGGCAATTTGGTGGCTTAGCTGTAACGTTACAGTATTTTTCGTTACTTTGCCAAACTTCAGAACTTGAAGAAGATGCTAACTAGTCTAATTGTCCATTTTTACGATCTGCTCTGCCTATCGGTGTTTTTCTATTCTAAGTTATGGGAGCCCGTGGTTGATTTTAATCGTGTAAAAGTCAGAATGCAATTCCTCGCAAACATATCGAAGCACAGGCATGTTGGTCATCCAAGAGGAGGCTTTCAGCTTAAATCCCTTTGTTCCGAGTGATGCTTAAAATAAGAACCTGTTCTGATTCAGCCATTTGCCACCAACTCACATTTCTCCAGCTCTAGTACATATTTGCAGGTCAGGATTCTTCCCCTGTCAAACGTTGTAAAGAGTGTGGCATTATGAAAGTCTAAGCTTACCTGATTAAAGAACGAACCTGGATCTGACGGGGTAAAAGTGAGACACTCAGCATATTACTTGTGCTTTAGTAAAGGATGGAGCTTCTTACTAAAAAGGAGTTAGCCTAACGAGAGTCCCTCTTCCGTCGACGTGGGAACGCGCTCTTAAAGGTCATAATCTGGCAAAACTTCAAAAAATAATTAAAAAAAAAGTAATTGAACAAGAAAAGATAAACAAACCTCGAGGGAGTGTCCTGAATGAGTTATATGGACATGAAAGGTTTGCTCTGCGGGAGAAATGATACCGACGCAACACCGGGGATTGATATGCGACGGTGTCATACCTCCTGCGAAGCAAGCCTTCCAGTGCACCTTACAGTGCTCCCAGTCCTCGCGATAAACTAAATATAAGGAGCAGATTCTTCGTTCTTCTTCGTCATCCCATATATATAGATAACATAGTACTGCAACTCGCGCTCTGCTTCACGTTGAATATTCGTTGCTATCCGCACTGGCACAATCATATGGCGCTTATTATTTGTGCTCTTTTGTAGCATCCAATTGTTACGTTACGTCTTACATCAGCTGCGACGCAAGTGTACTCCATCTCCACCCTGTAATTGACGGTAGGCGACAAATTTGAAAAAGAAAACGCTACTTGCAATTCCTGGACATTGCATGGATACATGAATGATAAGATACGGAAACCCGTTTTCGTAATTGTGGAAATATCTGTCGCATCACTTCAACAAAACACGCTCTGGTAGCATCTGAATTATTACTGCTAAAGTAGCTAGTATGTATTTTTCTCAGTTTTCAGGCTCAGCAATCAACTGCAGTTACTTTCACAGGCCATAATTGAGCTGGTAGGGCTAACCAAAAGCATATTGTACTGAAGAAAGCAACACAATTGCAGAACTTATGTCTGTTACAGCTCATGGACATGGACATGATCATTCTCTACCTTAGTAGTAAAAACACATTAATGAAACTGATGGCGGCTTCCATTTGGCAGTCGGAAGGGGTTTAGTGTCAACCTTTCAATAGTCTTAAACGGTTGGTTGGATCTCACAAACTTAACAATTGTGAATTACCCTAAAATTATTTATTGCCTGTCGTAGATGCCTTGCTCTTTAAACGCTTGTCGTTAATCAGTGTCATAACATTATTGTTTTTTTTAAGGGAAATAAAAACCAAAATTACACGACAGGTCGGAAGAAACAGATTCCGATAAATTCTCTAAAAGTATCATGTGACGCTCGATAAATATTATGTCAAAATAAGTAACTCCAACATTAAAATAACCCGCGTAAGTGACGAGTCAGTCCACGCTTTTATATCTTTAAACGTTATTGTTTAGAGTGAGTGTTTTGCTGGATGATATACTGGCGATGAAGTGACCTTAAAAGAGTTTTCAAGTCCTTTTGTCAAGAGATCCAATTCACAAACTGACCATACTTTTGGCGATTCTTCCTTTATATTTCAGGTATGTTCGTACAGGCGTACAAAAATGTGATCTCATCAATTAGTACTGGATCATATACTATTTCTAAGTCGCCAGTTTGACATATTATTTATTTAGAAGAGTTATTTGAATTTTTTATAACCTTAAATTACAATGGTTTAGGATAATAGACTTTTTAAACAGTGATAATTAAATCGATACTATCATCTAATTTTAATTTAGTGACTTGCTAAATGATTTTTTAAAATATATGATTGGTGAATCATTATTAGAATTAGTAATGATTCTGATTAGGGATGACAATGGATCAGTTTTGTCAATTTTTTAAAATTAAAAATATAAAATAATGTTTTTAATTGAATTTAAGTCTGAATCGAGCCTACCTGAGGTTTAACTCTTCCGAGCAAAATGATATTAAAAAAAACGTTGTTGGAATAGTTGATTTAAGAATTTAAGATTTCAGTGGAGTGGTAGATAATAACAAAACAAGCCTAGGATGAACCATTTATTGTGTAAATTTTTATTAAAGGAGAAGAGACGGACAGAGAAGATGAAAAAAAGTAAAGAGAGAGACCACATAGAAGAGAGGAAATATAGAATGTTTAATTCATGTACGTTTTCTTATGAAACCACTATACTAATTTATATACTTCAATTCGTTTTATATATAATAATTCCTCTTACTTATATATAAGGTTTGATAGAAACTTTATTAAAATCAAGTTATGAAGATCTCCATAAATAGTAAAAAAGAAAGGGATAATATATATATTCTCCTTTTAAACATTTTTTCAATTTAGTGATCTAATTTTTAAAAATTTCAATTAAGTTGTCAATCTTTTATAATTTCAACAACTTAGATCTAACGTTAGTGCTGTTAATATTTTGCTTATTTGGTTAATGGATTCTTTTTTTTTTTTCCATAACATGTAGGCGTCTACGGAAAAAATTACTTGCCAACTAATCATTTATATGAACTAAAATACCCAACTCATAACTTCTTCTTTGTTTTACATTTGGTTATGTGTTTTAGTCAACGTGAATGATTAGCTGCAATTAAATTTTCACGTTAACATTTGCATCTTATGAACAAAAAAGACTTCATTAGCCAAATAAGTAAAATACTAACATAATTAACATTTTGAAATGAATTGTTAAAATTATAAAAGAAAATTTTAAAAGCTTAGATATTAAATTAAAAAATTTATAAAAAATTGGGCACTTTAGATTTTGTTATCCAAAAAAGAAACAAACATCCTCTTCTTATTAACAAAAAAAAAATTCTTTTATCGGATACTATTTACAATTGTCTTGACTTTTAGGCTTTATTTGTTTTATTCATTAATTCTAATCATAGAAAGGTGTGCTCACAAAACCAGCTAAGCAAAACTCTTGATCAATTGCCTTTCCCTCGTAGGAGGCTTTGAAAGGGCATGTCCCTCTAGACGAATGATACCAAGTTTTATCATTTTTTGTCATAAAATTATAATATCTCCACTTTTTACCTGGATTATAGCTATGGCACCAAGAGACTTAGTTCCGTTACGCTGTGGTAGGTTGCGATATAAACGTAAATGACGCAAAAATGTATACCTAAAAAAGTTAAAATAATGAAATTTTTTAAAAAATTCTAAATTTGAGATTTTCAAAAAATTATATTTTAAATTTCAAAAAATTATTTCTATTTAAAAAGTGTTTTCTAAATACTTATTTTTTTAAATAGCTTTTGTAATTAAAAAAAGTACTTTTTCTGTCTTCAAAAACTGAACCAAACTGGCACTTACACTACTATACTCCTTATAGTAATGGCTCATTATTAATCTCAAAAGACTCCTTGCATGATAGGAAAAACTTGGATAAATTTATACCTTTATCCTTCATCATAACTTTCTATTTACCTTAAAGCAACTTCGTTCTACTTAGTAATTGCTACGTGAAAACCATAATCTATATAAGGATTCATTGCCTTCTTCTTATAGACTTCAAAACTATCAATTAAACTACCATTTACTGGTATAACAAAATTAATATACATTATAGTCCCGCATACTAATACTAAAACTTGACCACTAGAAAAATCATCACTAGTCTTAATGCCCATGAACTCCATGGCTAGGTGCGGGCGCGGATATTTTTATCTTAGCACCACACATTCTTCAACAATCAATTACATTCTTGTCAATAAACTATTTTTTTTTTTTGCAAAGTAAAATTATCATGCCTTTCATTTGTTTTGTCAACTTCTCATCACTTGATTTGTTGTCTTCATAATCACAGTCATTATTACACTGATAAAGTCCTCATTAATATCAACAAACTCATATTTCTAGTTAGTTGTATTGGCAAGTAACGGTAAAGGCAGCGTAATACAGGAAGGTCTCTAATAGTAACATATAATCATAACTTTCTCTTATTTTATTGCTAACATGTAAGCTTCTTGTAAATGTTTGAAGTTGAGCCACCTAACTGGTAATTTCAATTTTGGATTAGTCCTTTGTGAAATAAATTAATAAGGTAAAGATTGAGTATCATAGTCTTGAGAAAAAAAATCTATAAAAAATGATGCAATAATTTTTAACAAACCTATTTGCATTAAGTTCTTAAATTCTTTTTGTTGAACTAAATAAGGTTCTAATTGATATTTTGATGGTAACAAAACATAAGTACTAGTAATAGGTTTATTATTTTAATGAGAGGGAATATGAGAACAATGTGTAGTTATAAATTTAAGAAGATAGTTCATGAAGTTGATAAAATAAAAAAATGAAGGTTGCAACTTACAAAGTGAAGACCAAGTCAGGAATAAAAGAAGAACAAGGAACATCAAAATTATTCTTTAGTTTGTAATACTAATTGTAATCTCATTTAGTCACTTTGATGTTATAAAAGGCTCATCTTATATAAACATTTTATATCACATTAATGCATGAGTCTTTTCATATATTAAGAGGTATTGAAGTTTTTAGTTTTGATAAAAAAAGTTTGTTGATCTTTTAAACACTTTTTATGAACATTTTGAGAAGCGATTAAATCATAATTGCATTAAAATAATTTAGTTTGAGTATTTAAAGATATTAAAATCATAT
>JANZLC010000201.1:7908926-7934894 GCA_026413385.1 Erythroxylum gracilipes
AATGAGTATTTAGAATGTAACTTTTCAAGCTATTAGGTGGCTACTGATGTGAATTTAAAGATTATATCAAAAGTTTTACCATAAGATTAGTGTTTTAAGTACCTAAGTTTTATCATCCAAAGCAATTGAGAGACTGATGAAGATATAGTCCATCGTATCAGATCAGGGTGGCTCAAATGGAGGAGTACACCAAGAGTTTTATGTGACAAAAAGATATTAATCAAGCTCAATGGTAAATTC
This sequence comes from Erythroxylum gracilipes, assembly GCA_026413385.1. Lineage (NCBI taxonomy): Eukaryota > Viridiplantae > Streptophyta > Magnoliopsida > Malpighiales > Erythroxylaceae > Erythroxylum > Erythroxylum gracilipes. Next base: position 7,909,167 of record JANZLC010000201.1, read on the forward strand.
TATAGCTTAGTGATTAGTTCAACCATGTTATACACAAACAAATACATAATAATAAGCTTTTGGCGACGAAGATGAAGGTGCTCCAGTGGATGTACAACCATATTTAGGTGTAAAGCATTGACTTCTATGTCCTCAAACTTATGAGTATAATGGGGTTGTGGAACGTCGTCACTGAGTCATTATTGACAAATGTCTCTTTCTTTTAACCCTTGCTAGTCTACCACTTAAGTTTTTGGAATAGGCTTTTGGAACAACTATTTATCTAATCAATCAAACGCTTACACCATTTGTTTACTCTAAATCCCCTTTTCAAATGTTATACCATTGTGTGCCTAACTACCATTTGTTATGTACCTTTGGTTATCTTTGCTTTCCTTATCTTCATCCAAATAACACCAATAAAATAGATTTTAGGTCCAAGTCTCGTATTTTTCTTGGTTATAGCTCTCGTTATAAGGGTTATGTTTGCTTTCACCCTTCTATCTCTTGTTCTTATATTGTGTGTTATGTTGTTTTTGATGAGTCTAAGTTTCCATTTCCATCATTTGAACAACCTACATCATCTTCTTCTATAAGTTCTTCTCCTGTTTCTCTTGCTTCTTTACATCATGTTGCTTATCTTCCTATAATTTTTGAGTCACCTGTTGTAACTTCATTACCTAATACTACCCATATTCCTTCTCAGTCCTCTTTGGCTATCTCTCTTGACCATTCAAGTACTATTACTCCAACTTCCATAGAATCTGATATGTTAGCACCACAAGATTCATAGCCTACCTCAAATGCCTTTCCTCATCTTCGTCCATCTATTACCTCCATTAATCCTGTAAAAACATGTGCTCGAACCAATTCTCCAAAACCTTAAGCCTTAACTTCCATTAGTTATCCTTTTCCTTTATCTCTTCCTATTCTTGAACAAGCAAGCAGTCAAGTAGTCCAAGTGGCACAATGCAATGCAACTTGAACTTATTGCACTTTGTAAAAATAACACTTGGATCCTTGTCCCACCTAAACCTGGAGACAACATTTTTGGGAGTAAATGAGTTTACAAAATAAAACGTCATCTAGATAGTAGCATAGAACGTTGCAAAGCTCGTCTTATTGCTTAAGGAATTTTCCAAAAAGAAGGGTTGACTACTTTGATACCTTTAGCTCTGTGATCAAGCTTAGTTCTATTCAACTGGTTTCATCTTTAGCTGTTGTTCATGGATGGAATGTTCGTCAAATAGATGTGAATAATGGCAAGAACGAGTTCATGTGGTCTAACCATTAGGATTTAAGGATTTGGAGCATCTTGACTATGTTTATCTTCTAAATAAGGTTATTTATGACTTAAAACAGGCGATGCGTGCTTGTTTTCATCGTCTTAAAAATTTTCTTCTCCAGCATGATTTCAAGGTGTGTTATTTAGATTCTTCTTTATTGGTCAGTTATAGTGGTTCTTTTGTCTTATATGTTTTGGTGTATGTTGATGACATACCAATCACTAGAGATGATAATCAATTTTTAGAGCAACTTATTACTGACTTGGATGCTAATTTTTCTTTAAAGGATTTGGGTCTAGTTTCTTATTTCGTGGGTATTTATGTTCTTCGTGATCATAATGGAATTCATCTTTCTTAGGAGCAGTATATCAGAGACTTGTTAGGTCAAACTCAAATGGATGGTTGTAAGCCTATATCCACACCAGCACCCTCACATTCCTCTTTACATAATGATGGGCCACTTTTTATTGATCTGAGCTTATATTGTAGCATTGTTGGTGCTCTACAGTATACTCTTATAATCTATACAAAGATTCCATTTTTTGTTAATAAAGTGTGCTAATTTATGCATCGTCCCTTGGAAGTCCATTGGCAAGCAGTGAAACGAATTCTTCGTTAATTAAAAGATACTATCAATCTTTGGCTAACTATTCGTCCTTTTAATCGTCCTAGTGTTGTCATTTACTCGGATACGAATTAGGCCAAAGATTGCACTAATCGTCACTCAACTTACGAATTTTGTGTTTATTTCGGTGGAAATCTTATTAGTTTGGTTTTTAGGAAGTAATAAGTAGTAGCACGATCAATTACTGAAGCTGAGTATCGAGCTTTAGCTATTGCTGTTGTTGAAGGCATATGACTTTAACATTTACTTCGTGAGTTATGGTGTCTCTTCATAAAGCTCCGATATTGTTTTGTGATAATTTTTCTGCCACTTATCTCACAGCAAATCTTGTTTTTTTACCATTAGTTGAAGCACATTGAATTGATTTCTATTTTGTTCGTGAGAAAGTGAAGCGTGGTGACCTCAGGGTTTGGCATATTTCATCCCAAGCTCATATTGCCATCATTTTGACCAAGGGTCTTCCATTATCATCCTTTCTTCGATTACAATCCAAGCTCATCGTGCCTGAACCCCCGTTGAACTTGCGAGAATGTATTGGAACTATCAGGTTAAATGATAAATTTGAGCCCAAGAATTGCGCTAGTGTTGTTACTAAAGATAGTAACTACATGCAATTAATAACTACTTGATAATTCTTATATTTATTATTAAGAAAATCTCTGAACTGATAGAGATTAATATTGTTATCAGTAATCTTTATAATATTGTATTTGTAATATAAATATCAACATAGAAGTAGGAGAATAGGGCTTGCAATTTAGTCAAACATTCTCTATGCAGCAAAGCAATATGGAGCAGGTTGATCGTGATGTTATAACTACCTCGGTACATTTTTGAGTGGCTGGAAACTTTGAATTTAATCATAAGGTGTACGAAACATGGGCAGCATAATGGTGCGATTATTTAAATATTTCATATTCTCATTTACTTTATATGGAGAAAACAAAATCGAAGTATTTATAAAAGTGTGAAAGCGCGTCATCAACAACTTGCAGAACAAATTATGAATTGAATACGAGCAGCCATTATTGCTAATGACAAACGAGGATTAGTTACTTGTGAAGTCAAATGCTTATTGTAGCATTCGATAGTGTACTATGATAAAATTCATTTGTGGTTACATGGTGTAATAAGTTCCTCTGTTTCGGTCTATGATTCCTTGTAAGAAGTTATGTAATAGCGTTTGTTAAGGCAATATAATTTCAATTTTAATTTTAAAAAATAGTCAAACATCTCTTCTTTTGCATAAAATATCTATCTCATATCTCCTTCTTAACATAGATATTGATTTGGGCAATATGAGATTTCACGATCCATTATGATGATATTGACTAATAACTAAATGAGTTCCATCATTAATATATATGTTCAAATTTTTTAAATTTTTTATTTCAGATTTAGCGCGGCCTAAGTGTATCATCTTCTTTGGGTTATCACGCAAATAAAACAATGGAAACGTGTAATCTTTGGACTCTTTAGTTTTCTCTACTGAAGAAAAAGACCTAAACCGGCGATGATAAGTTTCTCCATATTTAAGTATTTGAGAGTGAAGGTTGAACTACTAAGCATACATGTGATGTCTACATTTATGCGTATCTCTGTCAACAATACAACCAAAACATGTACAAGGTGGTACCCTCTCTAGGCATTGATATAACATCCTCAACTGCTCGTATCATCCAAAAGTTGGATCTTTTCTTGCTGTTTCAGTATATATGCGTAGCACAGTTCTTCATAGACACCTAAATTGTTGAACATCTTCTTGTATACCAAATTGCATGCCACTAACTGTACAAACTGCATACAAGCATCTGAACTTTCCCAGCTACATTCATTCTAGTCACGCCCACCTTTTGGTTGCTTTATATTAATTGCGTCTCCATCTCCAAGAGACCTCATAACTTTAGAAGAAGACTACCTACCCATTCTCCTTTTTTACTCCAAAACTAATAATAATTAGATACATACTCATACATCTCTCTTTCCTTCTCTCTCTCTCTCTCTCTCTATATCATCTTAATCCAGAGTTCTCGAAAAGGAAAATGCAGTCCATGCTTAACCTTCATGGAACGTACGGCCTACCTCTTCTGTTTCTGGGATCACATACCATCTCTCTCTCTCTCCAAAGAGTATAGTCTCTTTCTCAAAAGCACACAACTACAATTTCATATACAAGGGATCAAAGTTCGTTAATTAAAGATGCTCTCTTTTTTGTTTTCTGGGGTGGGGTTGCAGGTTGGCAGATCATGATCAGAGACGGGAAGCTATAAAGAAGCAAAGATCAAAGGCTAGAGTGATTTTGCGTGGAAATGGAGAAGTGGATATTCAAAGAAACGTTGAAGGCGGGTTTATGAACGTCGAAACAGGCAGAGTTGATGAAGATCTGACAAGTGTTCTGCAGGAATTATCTTCCATGGCTTGTGCAGCAAAGGCTGCATAATTAACCACAACTACTAAAACATTCTCTACACTGTAAACCCTTTCTATTTTGTTCTTAGTAGGAGTTGCACTTTGTATTGTTCAATTTAGTCATCCGGTCTTCATATTTAGTTCCTGTGATCTTAGGTTTAATCAAAGTTTGTGATGTTTCATGGAATTGGACAAACTGGTTCAATTCCGTAAATTCCATAAATATGTTATAAAAGTAATCTTATTTAAGTTAGAAGAGGAGAAATGAAAAAAAGGAGTGATGAAACGCGGAGTGAAAATAGAGAGATCATAGAAGTGCTTGGATTGCATTAAACCTAATTCTAGTCTTTATCAAAAGAAGGTAACGATAATTAGTTCTTAGAAATTGAAGATTAATAGCCAACCACACTGGTTACTTGCCCCCAAAGTTTCAATTCACCTAAAGCAAAAACTATAAGAATAAAAAAAATTGAGGGAATTAATAAGTTTCAATTTCGTCCTCATATATGCGGCTGTTCAAACTTTGAGGTCAGAATTTTGCCTCCTATAAATGACCTAATGTAAATGGCTTAAAGGTGTCTTCCTATAATTGAGAGTCTCCTAAGATCCCTTGTAAAAACCAAAAAAAAAATACAAATTGTAATTGATACACCAATGATGAATCCATTAGCGACCATGTTTATATTTAGTATACTGAAATTCGAGTTTACAAACAAGTAAAAATCATGAGCTTCAATTACAATTTGTTTTTATGTTAATTACTTAAATCTATCATATGAATTTTAATCTTACTGGTTATGGGTGAGAGAGGTATTGTCTTAAGGTTCATGGTAACTTTTTTAATTGAATTGTCTCGTTAAACCAATTTAGTGAACATAAACCAAATAAACATATACTTAAAAGTTTTACAATGGGTAGTCACATACCTCAACTTTCGTTTAATCAACCATGCCTTCTAGTCTTCTAGACCAATTGTAAGTGTCCCTATACTTCGATTCCTACGTTGTAATTTTGGGGGAGGTCCAAAGAAATTCATTGTTTGCATAGGTTTTATGTTAAAGTTTGTGTATCACAAGCTACCTCACAGCACATGCGAAGTTTTTAGGATTTCAAATGATAAAAGAAAACTGTTGAAGGTTCTCATTTATAGAGTGAACAAATGACAAAAGAAAACTGTTGAAGGTTACTCATTTATAGAGTGAAATAAGCATGTACCAATTACTTATCCTCTTGCATACCAAAAACAAAAGGTAATTATCTCCTGTGTAGTCATTTAGGTTTTGTGCTTTCCGCTAAATGAAATATGATCGGATTAACTTCGAGGCAATCCCAAGAGAAAATTGCGCCACCAGACGAGTCTTCCAAAGCCAAATTCTTGGTATCGTGAATCTCTACAAGCCCTTTGATCCTGACACGAAGTCTCTTCACTTCACCGCATACAGCAGAAAACCTATTCAGCAAATTTCATGATTTAAGAAAGATTGTCAAATAGTTCAAAGAAGATAAATCATATAAAGCCGAAGGAAAACATGGCAATGTGATTCATTAATCAAGCTTAAGTGCTTAACACAAGAGTTCAAGGAATCCTGCAGAGGTGGTACAAGCAGACCCTGGAACTCACCTTCCAACCAATCACAATTCTTTGTCGTCCAAACGTGCTTTTGTAGCTGCCTTTTCTGCTTCTTCTAGAACAAATTCCTTTAGTGACTCAACATTCCTTGGCCCTGATCATTTTTATTGGTGGGCAAGGCAAACTTAGATGTTTTAGTGCAAAGAATCCCCCACTAAAAAAACGAGAAACACTGCCAAAACAATGCCCGCTAGAACTCTTTTTGCAGAAAAGGAATTACAAGTATTCGCTAACATCTCAAAGAAAATAGTTTATTCTATCAGCAATCCATGAACAACTCAATATTCCCCAGAAATCCAACACCTTGTTATCTCAAATGTCAAAGTGTAAGTTAACATTTCAGTGCAACCACTATATCTTCTTATCAGTGAGGATCAAACAAAATGGAGTTCTAAAATATATATAGATTAGATCAGGAACATGTCATGCTTCAAATTTGGGTTCAAAAACATCAAATATACATTCTGAGCACTATATGCATCATAGTACATAACTACTAAGAAACATTACATCCCAAGTTGCAAGTGAAAGATTCTCACTTTTCCCAACAAAGCCACAAATGCATGACAATTGTCAAAGCTAATGTCATTGTCTCTTGTTTCAAGGTGTGCACAATTCCTTACACCACAGCATTGTAACTTTTTCCTCGTGTTCAATAGATGAAAGTCTAACATTAGGCTCATAGAGCAATAAACCAGAACATAACAACAAAGTGACACACTTTTTCCTTTTTGGTTGCAGATAACACGTATATTTTTAAACACATATGAAACAAGACAGCAACCATTTTGAAGCTTTGGGGCTAAGTTTTCATCTTCTGTTTCAAGTTGTAAGGAACAATTACAGAACATATGCTGCTTAAGAATTTATCAACTAAGGCATCAGATTATGAAAAAATCAAGTACAGGGGTTTACCTTGATATTTAGCAACTTCTTCCCCATCATAAAAAACCTTAAACGTAGGATATGAATGAATATCAACCTTTGTACATACAGCTTTGCCTGTACTGCAATCAACTTCTCCAACCTCTATTTCATCTTCCTCTTCCATCATCTTTCCTAAATCCTCCCATAATGAGCCCAAATTTTTACTGGAGTACATGACCAAATTTACGGTTAATAAAACAAGACATCTTTGTTCCAGTATCAAGCTCAGCAAAAGCACAATATTAAGAACATTAATGGTGATTACTTACCAATGCTTACACCAAGGGACACAAAATTTCACAAACCATGCAGTGTCCTTCTCTTTCACCTAAAAGATGGTTCACAAAGTAAAGCACAATCAACAACATAATTCTAAGAAACTAAATATCAGAAACTTAGAAGATTACATAATTCACGAAACCACATGGTTCCCAATAATAAAGGATTTCTGCGTTAAATCACTTCTGATATTGCTTTTTCACCCCACTGACGAATATTGCATAACCATATGAGCAGCGTAGTCAGAATACCATACCAAATAAATTCCACAAGCACACAAATATAAGCCTAAACGCTGCAGCCCACTCACCAGTGTGTAATTGCGAATTTTGAATAATACAATTAAAAAGCTTTTAATAATCACTTCAGTATCCTAATCATCCTAGCAATAAACATAAGATCAAAAGGCTAATTCAATCCTAAACATGGTCCTCCAGCACCAAATCAATGAAAACAAACAATGAATAGCAATATACAACCATACTTGTATTTGACATTCTCAAACAACAAGAGAAATGAAGATGTCAAGAAAGAAATTGGGGGTTTTTAGATAGATCGGTTACCTTATCAGAGAAGGTCTCAGGGTTAAGGGTTATAACTTCAGCATTTGTATTATGCGGAATTATGGTGGCTAAGCTCAGAAGAAGAATTGAAAGGAGAAGAATAGAAGAATTAGGGTTTCTCATAGATGCTGGAAGAGGGAAATTCAATTGTTTTCTCGTTCGCGAAACCATTTGCAGAGTTTACCAAGCACGTGACATCAACGTGATTAAATGACATACAAGGCAAAGTAAAACTTTGCCAAGGGACTACCAAGAAACGTGTCGTTGCTCTAACTCTCTGCCTTCTTTCTCCATCTTCGCATTTACTTTTTTTCTTCCCTTGAGATGTTTTGTAAATGCAACTTTTGAGCATTTTAATTCAGCAATGTTATGACATTGTTTGCTTATTTTAACGAGATTGTCCCTTTTGTATAGCTTGTAATTGGAGTTTATTTCTTCAATATATTTTTAAATTAAAAAAATTATTTTATGAGCATTCCCAAAGTTAGTGGTTGTAGAATTTATTTTCTATGGACATATTTTTTGTTCTCCTTTCTATTTTCATGCTAAAATGTTTATTTATTTTTTCTTCAAAAGGAAATTAAAGTTTTTTGTATAATATATGAGCCAATTGTGAAAATGTGAAGGATTATTGTAGATACGTAATTATTGTCTAAAAATTAAAAAAAATATGATAACTAAGATAATTGTCATGATTTATGTATTTTTAAAATATCTTTAATTTGGTTATTCATAAATAATGATAAAATAGTGTTGTAGGTTTTTTTTCCAATATAAGGGGTGTACAAAGGTTATGTTTAGAATAGTATGATAATATATTTATGTAACATGATTTTTTTTTTTTTGCAAATGCTATCTCTTTATATATATTGTTATTCCTTAATGGCATCCAGAGGAGGTGAATTGGGTGAATTCAAGATTTTAGTTAAAGTATACTAACTTATAAAACAATGTCTATAAATTATAACAAAAAGAAGAATGAAATAAAAGTTAAAAAATTTAATTATGTTTGTAAACAGCAAAGTAAAAAGTAAGGGAAGAGAAACACAAATCAATTTATAGTGATTCAACAGACAATCCTTACCTACATTCACTCCCAAAACTTGTTTTAGATTTTCACTATAATTCTTCTTTCAATACAAAGAATATTATCTGTACAATCTTTTATTTTGACAAATAGGAACCTCTTTTTCAATCTTTCTTCAAGGTAAAAAGGAACCCTAAGCCACTTTTGGACCAAACAAATACAATGATCACACACCTAGCTTCGATAATCACAAAAAAAGGCTCACACACTGTCAAAATGTAACAATGAATGCTTAAACGATTGGAAAATACTTAGAAATATGTGTATAAGAGACTCAGAAGCTTCCTGATGCAAAAATCAATGAGAAAATACCTATTTATAATGTTTTGAGACCCAACAGTTAGAGCCAATAAAAAGGCTATGTTAGATGCACTGGTCAACTAGTGTAGTAGACTAGTCGACTAGTATGCATTAAAAACTCCAGATTTACTAGACATTGGAACACTTATTGACCAATACACATATTAGTCGACTAATATGGTACATTAATCAATTGATATATAAACTAATGTCATACTAAACTCTTAACACTTCAAATTTAACAACTTTAACCTATATTAATTGACCACTAACCTATATAAGTCAACCAATTATCCCAAAAACATGACCTTAACAACTTCAAATGCTCAAAAAACAATTTGGTTAATTAAAATATGATTAAAACACTTTCCAAAATGTTCTCCAAAGATTATTTAGAAGATTAAGAGGCTTTTATATTAAAAACAAAAGCTTCAATGCCTCTTGATGAATGTAAAGACTCATATAATAAGGTAAGATGAAACAATTATACATGGTGAGCCTTTTGGACTATCATGACAATCAAGATGAGCTTACAATAAGTAATATATGAAATAACCTCAATGTATCTTTATCTTCTTCTTGACTTGATCTTAATATTGAAGATGCAAACACCATCTTTTTTACTATAATCCTTTGATACATTGAGATTTTGGTCTCATATTCCTTATCATCAACAACATTGAACTTGTTAGTAGTACTTATGGTTTGTTATCATCAAAACCTCGATAGGAACCTCACTTAGTTCAATAATCTCCCCTTATTTGATGATGACAAAACATTTGTGATAATATAACGTAATATAAGAAATTAATCAGAACTCATATTAAGATAATGATTAGCTCCACCTATATTTGTGCATAAAACATAATCATATTATAGCCACAATTTAATATTGAGAGTAAGACTTAGCAAGAGTATACTTTGTCAAAAAATTATAAAATTGTCCATCACATAAAATATACAAACTATATGTACTCCCCCTAAATTATAACATTTCCTTCTAATATCATAAAAAATTATCTTCTCCTCTCTAAAAACATTAAAAAAAATCAATTAGATGGAGGGGCGAACGAGACTCAATTTACTTGATCAACTCATTAAGGTGATGCATTATGATGTCTCAAAAAGAATCGAGCTCATTTTGTAATATGGTAAGTTGAGACTTAATGGACACGAGACGAGTATCTGGTGGGAAGCAATGACATGGTCAAGAGGTGGTGACCTCATCATCCACAGATAGTCCACAGTATGGCTTAAGAGTGGCTTATCGGAACCATTATATGATAAAGACTTATGGACTTAGGACATGTGTTGAGGCTGAAGATGTTATCCCTAATGTGGTCTAGTCATGGACATTAACCAAGTGATATTCCATATGGTTAAGAGTAACATAACCAAAAAAGAAACCAAAGTCAATTGCATCACCAATATGAGGAATATGGAAGTATTGAAAGATGAGAATAAAGACGAGGGCATATGAAATATTTTGTTTCTTCTTTTTGGTTTGATGAAAATGGACCATATTAAGTAAAAGAAAGAAAACTAAGTAATAAACTCTCATATTATATGAGTAGAGAGGAACCAAAGGTCATCATGGCCTAGAAAAGTAAAATGACCAACAACTGACAGAAAATTATACTTGATAAATAAATGGTGGAAACAAGGAATGGCATTGAGGCCACAGACATCATTAGGTTTCCTATAAACCTCTGCATGGTGTTCTAACTCAAAGATGATTTTAACTCAATTGGGCACTAAGTAAGGGCAAATGTTATATTTATTGCGATAACTATAATTTTGATTTGGATGAAATTAAGCACAATTTAGGAAAATTTATAGTAAAAGAAGTGTAAATCAACAATTAATTGAATGAAGAAGTCTTTAATTTTGAAAAATAATGCATAATAAGGAAATCCCCAAAATTAACCTAGGAATAAATATTATAAATTACAATCCGGACAAAATTAAGCATGATCAAAGCAATTGAGAGTCAATAAAGCTTAAATTAGTCATAAATTGAACTAAGGATCCTTCAATTTTGAAAAATTCAGTGCAATTTACATGAAATTATGCAATTCCCAATTCTTGAACCCTAATTCAGCCTAAATGCTAAATTGATGCAATCAAAAGTGTAATACTTATTTACCCAAAAAAAAGTGTAATACTTGAAATTAAATGTATAAACATACAAAAACATGATAACAATTGAAATTAGGTGCTAATGTGATCATCAATTGAGCAAAGGAAATGCAAAATTGGGGAAATCCCAAACAAGTGAAAGTTAGGGTTCACAGTTAGCAAAATAGGAGTGAGGAAATGGAGGTCAATTGGTGCTTTGGAGTATGTAGCAAATGATTGGAGTCATAGAAGATGCATGAATCTTTTTGAAAAAGCATAGTGAATGCTTGAGGAGGTTAGTACTATAGGGGGAGCAACTAACGTTGATAATGACACTGTGGAGGCACTATAGAGAGAGGAGGTTAGCACTGAATATAAAGGTCAAAGATACTAGTGAAATGGGCGTTGGGATTTCTAGAGTAGATTTTACAGAACGAAGGTGGGATTTCTAGAAAATGGAAGTGATGGAAAAGAAAAAGGGAGCTATCTGTGTTTTACAAACGCGATATATTGGTTAACTAGTAATTTATATTGTTCAAAGTATGTATTTTATTGGTTAACCAAATTTGGCAACTAACAAGTCTTCAAACTCTTAGGAATTTAGAAACCACTTAGATTGTTTAACTGTTAAAGATATTGGTCGACTAGTGGTTCATATAGGTCGACCATTGAGTGAATTTGGTAGATCAGTCTATCCAACCAAACTTGCTAAAAACTTTCAGGAAAGAAATACCAAGAAGAGTTAGGAATACTGGTCGACCACTGAGTAATATTAGTCAACCAATGTATCTAGTTGGGCAACTATTTATGTAACTGGAGAAGGACCAAACTTTTGAGACAAAATAAACTTTGTTGTTTTAAGAATATTGGTCGATCAATTTGTGTAATTGGTTAACCAATGACTTAAATCAATGCAAGAAACACAAATTAACTCAATAACAATGTTGAAAACATATTTGTCTAAGAGAATTTCCATCAATCATCCCTAATTCTCTTCTAATTGAAAAATATATATCCTCACTCATAGGTTTAGTAAAAATATTGACCATTTTTGTTGTGTATCTATAAACTTCAATTTAACATCTATGTTTTTCCATATAATCTCTAATAAGGTGATACTTAATTTTTATGTGATTAGTCTTAGAATGTTGAATAGGATTGTTTATAAGGCAAATAAAATGATTATTATCACATTTAATCCATATTTTATTAAGATATAATCCATAATCTCTAAGTTATTGTCTTAGCTAAAGAATTTTAGCATAACAATTGTCTATTGTCACGTACTCAACTTCGTTGTTTATAAAGTAACCAAATTTTGTTTCTTACTAAACCAAGAAACTAATGCAGTTCTTAAAAGTTGATAATTTTTTAATGTGCTCTATCTATCCAAAATACTACCTGCAAAATCCGTATTTGAATAACCAATTAAGTCAAAGAATGTATTTTTAGAGTATCAAATTCCTAATGAAATGGTTCCACATAAGTAACTAAAGATACACTTAATGACTAATAGAAGTGATTCTCTAGGAATTAATTGAAATCTAGCATATAGGAAAAACATTAAACATAATATCAGGCCTACTAGTTATAAGATAAAGTAAGTTACTACTCATACTTCCATAGAGCTTTACATCCACTAGTTTACCCTCTTCATCATTGTTCAATTTTGTTGTAATGCTTATAAATGTCCCTAATGTTTTGGCTTGATCCATTTTGAAGTGTTTGAGTAGTTTTTCGGTGTACTTTGCTTAATTTATAGAGATACCCTCCTTCATTTGCTTAATTTAAAGTCTAAGAAAAAAGTTATGTTCTCCTATCATGCTCATCTCAAACTCCTTACTCATACACTTGGAAAATTCTTTACATATATTCTCATTTGTAACTTCAAAAATAATATTATCAGCATAAATTTGAATAATTAAAATATCATGCTTGTGAGTTTTAATAAAAAAGTGTGGCGTCAATTTTGCCTTTAAAGAATGTTTTTCCTAACATAAATGAAATTAACCTATCATATCAAGCTCTAAGGTCTTGTTTTATAAACATGGTTGGGTGCATCATGCTTTTCAAAACCAGGAGGTTGATCAACATAAACTTTTTCTTAAATGAAGCTATTAAAAAAACATTTTTAACATCCACTTGAAACAATTTGAAATTCATATAGGATATAAATGTAAGCAAAGCCTAATGGATTCTAGACTAGCCACTAGAGCTTTCCTCGAAGTCTATGTCTTCCTTTTCATTGTACCATTTTGCTACTAGTTTAGCTTTATTTCTCACAATAATACTCTATTCATCTAATTCATTTTTAAAGACCCGTTTAATACCTTTGACTTGGTGATCACTAAGTTTGGTTACTAAGTTCCATATCTCGTTTCTCTCAAATTGGTTCAATTCTTAACTCATAGGAAGAACCCAACTTTCATTAATAAGGGCCTATTATATTGTCTTAAGTTTAACTCGAGAAATGAAAGCAACATAAGATATATCTTTGAGATGAGATCTAGTGATTACCCTTTGTTGAACATCACCTAAATTTTGATTAAGAGGATGACTCTTCTTGAATTTCCAATCTCTTAGGAGTTCCCCATCCTTCTTGTTTCCCTCACTTGGGTCAAAAATGATTTCATAAGCAATTTGTTGGTGATCACTTTTGTCTCCTTCAAGGGCTAATGACACTAGTTCTTTGGATATACCTATATCATCATCCTCAAGATCTCTCTTGGATGTAAGTGGGTTAGATTCATCAAAAACAACATGCATAGATTCTTTAATAGTAGGGCTCTTCCTACTAAGTAGGATTGAAAGTGGGTTGGGTCAGGTTCAAGACTAAAAGTAAATTCTAAGTCTGGCCTAACCTGAGGCCCGATCAAGCCTCAGGATAATGAGCCTGAGCCTGATTGGGCTCAAGCCAGACTTGTTTTTTAATTTTAAAAATATTTTTATTTTTTAAATGAATTTTCTTAAAATTAATGTATATATGTTAAATGTACATAAAATTTTAAAATGAATAAATTCAACCTAAATTTATTATAAAAAGAAAGTAAACCAAAATATTTTATATAAGAAATGCATCATTCATTTAATTAATATTATTGTTTAATAAAAATTATTTTAAAAAGTTTATATACTAATTGCCAATAAAATTTTAAAATAAATTCAAACTTAATTTTTTTAAAAGAAAGTGAACTAAAAAAATTTGTATGAAAAATGCAATATTTAGTTAACACAATTGCTTAATAGAAATGAGTTTTAAAAAATACATGTATTAAATGTACATAGAATTTTGAAATAAATTCAAACTAAAATTGTTTTAAAAGAAAGTGAACGAAAAGATTTTATATGGGAAATGCAACACCATTTAATTAACATAATTGCTTAATATAAATAAGTTTATATATATATATATATATATATACAAATTTTTTTTGAAATGAATTAGTTTAAACTAAATTTATTGTAAAAGAAAATGAATCAAAAGATTTTATATAAGAAATGCAACATTCATTTAATTACATAATTTTTTAATAAAAATGAGTTTTTCTTTTAAATGTATACATTAAATATACATAAAACTTTGAAATAAATAAGTTCAAACTAAATTTATTATAAAAGAAATTGAACCAAAAGATTTTATACAATCTAAGCACACATAGGATGAATACTATAAATTCATGAGTCTACTTATGCAACAAATAGAACAGTAATGCTATAAAATCATTTTATTATCAAAACAAAGGAGTATCATCGCGCTAATATCATCCAAATTTTTTAATGATACAATTTACAAAAGAGTCAAAATAAAATTATAAATTATAGTTGGAGAGTGGAAAATGGAGATTGGGGAGCAGATATTAAAGTTGAGTATGCAGGTAGAGGATAAAAGTTTAGAATCTATATAAAAATACACAAGTAAATAATTATATCTTCAATTTAAAAAAAGAACCAAAGCAATCACATGAAAAATAAGTAATTTCAAAAATAGAGATTAAAGATAACAAACTCGTAGTAGAGGAAAGAGGATAACTAATCATTATAATCAGGACCATCAATAGTTTACACTATTTCATCCGCATGTAGAAACCATATTATGTAAGTTATACATGATAATGTAATAATTGCATTAAATAAACATTAAACACATGATAATAAACAATTAAATATACCTTCAACTTCGAATCCGAAATATTTTTCAATTAAATGACTGGCTTCCTTTGTATCAATACTTGTATTAATATAAAAAGACAATATAAGATAAATAATATCATAAAGAAAAATAGACAAAATTGATACATCATAAAGAATAATGTTTATCTTTAATATCTTCATCATCTAACTAACTTCAAACACACATAAGGGATAGTGTTGCGATGAAGTCGAGCAATATGAGGACTAATAACTTGATCTCCAATACTAAAAGCAGACTTCGAAGCAACAGTAGATGTTGGAATTGTTAAGAGGTCTCGTGCAAGTACTTACATGATTGAAAAATCATTTCCATGGTTTTTTCACTGTAGTAATACATTGAACTCTACAACTTCAACTTTGATCGCACAGTCTGTTGTCAAATATTTGTCTAACTCCAGTATATTGTAAAAAGTCTTAGCCTTTTTTCTTTCAAGAATTTTTCAAATGAGGTTTCACATAGGCTTGGAAAATAAGCCCAAGCTTGGCTCAATCTGACCTGGCCTGACTCGGCTTGAACTCAATTGACTTGGCCCAATTTGATCAGCCTTAGGGCTTTTTATTTATTTATTTTGGAGCTTCAGACAAGGCTCAAGCTTAGGCTGCTCAGTCTGAAGCCCAAAACTTATTGGAAAAATGATGTTGTTTCAATTTTTAAATTAATAAAAGAATTAGGTTGGTTTAAGCCTGGGAAAAAATTTCCCAAGCCCTAGCCCAACCTAATCCATTATCATCTATAATTTCACACTATTCTTATAAAAATCTAAATATGAACCTGAAGCTGGAGCTAAACTATTGTGATCCTAATTTTTGTCCAATATTAGTTGATAATCATTAAAAAAAATCATATCAAAATTGTTTAATGACATCAATATACTCTTGAGCATGATTACAATACAATATATCATAATAAAATAAACTCCCTATATCTTGTATCTACTATCTAATATAGAAATGACTATCACAGTATGTTCAACTATACACTAGTAAGAATTGAGCTTTTCCGTCATCTGCTCTATCATAACCTAGATCACCTCATTGTAATCAAATATCCAATCAAATAAAACTTTCTTCATTTCGCACATATTGTTAAATCAACTATATAAAGTTGAATATTTTATTTATGAGAACAATTCAGTATTCATATAAAATATTTTCAACTTCACACAAAGTTCTTAAACCAACTCTCATTGCTCTTCTATAGGCAGACAAGTATGCAAAGAATCTCTTTGTCTCAACCTAGTAAACACCTTAACATGTTAGATTGCAAACTCCAACATCTTGAAGGTTAAATTCCACCTAGTAATACAATCCAATTCCAACTTCTTCATCCAAGTAATGCATATTTGTCATGCAATTTCTTCAAAATTTTCAACTTTTTTGGGTGTTGTACTCTAATAAATTAGACTATCTCAAATTGACTCTACCACTTCCTTAATCATCTTCAACCTGTCCTTCACAATCAAAGTTAGAATATGCACAAAATAATGCATATGAAACAACCTCCCACCAAAAAACGAGCTCATAATATGCAATTTATTTTGCCCCTTTCAATCATCGTATCATTTGTGCAACAATTGTCGAATATTATGGTAGATAGCTTGATGTTGATATTCTAATCCCTTAAACACTTAACTAACATTTTGCAATGTATATTTATCCTATAGACTTTATCATATAATATGAAGATATATATATACAAAGGGCATATGAACTTCCACAAGGAACTCAAAACCTACTACATCGACTGCCCTCATGTACTGGCAGCAGGAATGTTCGTGTGCCCTCGTATTGTTGGGAAAGGAGGAAAAAAAAGACAAATGAATTTGAGGAGTAATTAAAGATGTTGTATAAACTTCTTGCTTTTTTCATTAAATGAAACTAACACTTTACTACTTAAATAAACTCAAAGTAAACCAACTAGCTAAAATCAAGCAATTAACTAGGAAGTGGGTAAACAGCCCACGTACATCACTATACCACTACTTAACAAAAAATAAGCATGCTATTTGACTAAGAAGTTAACGAAACCCACTAATAATTAACTGACAATTTTGAAGCATTTGCTAACACTTCCCCATGCTTTAAAGTTTCATCGATAGAGCACTTCTCTCCTAATGTAATGCACTTCTTATCACCGTCTTTAAATTTGTTAATGCACTTCTCATCACCATCTTTAAATTTGTTAATGCACATTATCATCAACTTATAAATATTGGAGCACATCTCTTTATGATGCACTTCTCACTAACAACTCTAAAAAAGAGTTTTTTCTTGTGCTACTTATGCTATGTTTATTTATTCTTTATTTTGAAATCTGCAATCTTTTTTGTAAATGCCCAAACTTCTTGCACTTTAAGCACTGCGATTTTCCTTTGTGCCAACAATCCTTCTCTTCATGGTTGGGCTTCTTACAATTTGTACATTGGAGAATTTTGCTTTTACCTTTTAAAGAGGAATTCTTGACCATATATGCTCCTTCGACCTTACCATCATTTTCTCCGTCGCTCATTATTCTTCTTTAGTCTACAACTTGAAGAGCGTTAAGTAATTTTGAAAATGTTATATTGGATAGCTCTTTAATGACTTCAAGAGATGAAATTTTTGACTCGTATCTTTTATGAAGCGTCACAAGAAGCTTGTCTACAATCCTTTGAGTAGGAAACTCTTCACCAAGTAACTTGATTTGATTGACAATGGACATAAGTTTGCTCCCATATTCCTTGACACCATCAAAATTCTTCATTTTTGACATCTCAAATTCCCTTTTGAGATTCAAAATTTGCATCATCTTAGTTTGAGTGTTGTTCTCAAATTCTTCTTTTAGTTTCTCCCATGCTTCTTTAGGAAATTCACATGTCATTATACTCATAAAAATTCCTTCTATACCAGCTGAATGGAGGGTTTTGATTTCTTTGCCCTTCCTTCATCATTAGTCTTGATTTGGTTTAGGGTTAAGTTTTGCAGCAGAGGTATAGGCTCAAACTCACTCTCAATAACTTCCCATAAACTAACAACTTACAAATAGGACTTCATTTTGATAGCCCAAGAGTGATAATTTTCTCAATTGAAAATAGGAATTCAAGTAAAGAAATTGTTTTGAACACTCATATTTTTTTAAAGGTTTTGCTACTCAATCCTCATAAGTCCAAAAAAACTAGAGATCTAATACCAATTTGTTGGGAATTAGAGGAAAAAAGATAAATGAAGCAAAGGAGTAATTAAAGATACTGCATAAACTTCTTGTCTTTTTCATCAAATAAAACCAACAGTTTTGCTACTTGAATAGACTCAAAGTAAACCAACTAAGCTAAAATCAAGCAACTATCTAGGAAGTGGGTGAACAGCCCACGTACATCACTGTCACTACTTAACAGACAATAAACATACTATTTGACTAGGAAGTTACAAAACCCAAGAAACTCACTAACAATTAACTGACATTTGCTAACACATATATCTTAGCAACATGAATGTTCAAGTTCCTTTTATCTTTACCAAGCAAGTTACATCGCCACTGAAGAGGATTATGATTGGTGTAGAAACAATTGAGGATGATCCAAGAAAAGTACATAGAACAGCGAAGATTTTGATGTATATTCATCCTTGGAGTTGGCCGAAGGCTAACCGAACCATGTGATACCAAGCAGAGCAATTCAGAATGAGTGCAGTAGTATTCTTCATTTTCCTACGAATGTTTGGAAGATTTTGGTTCTGCTTAACCTCTCATATTTCATCACCCTATACCAGCCTGTGGTTCCTCAAGAGAAAGGGCTCAATTTTTGGATAGTTTTGACCAGAGATTTTAACTTATATATTCTTAGTATTAACTCAATGTACACGGGTTTCTTAAAGAAGTCATAGTATCGACTGCCTAGAAACTTGATACTAGGTATCTGTATGTATATACATAAAGGGTGGGTGCACAGTCCTTAAGAGTTTAATCAATGTTATTTTAGTGAAACTTCTGTTTTGTTATGGTTTTTTGATGAACACTATTGCATAGTATCCCCTCTATGTTTGACTATGGAACTGGATCAACAATTTGCATCAACTGAACAAAGAGAATGCAAATAATAATCAGCGAGTCACAGTTGTTTACAAAGTTTTTGTTCACATAAGCAGTCGCGAGTTTGATGGTAACCCAATTCAGTCCATAAACGCTTGCTCCAAAATTGGCAAGATAGCGGTAGCCTCACCATCAATAACGAGGATCTTATCACTGTTGATGCACTTGGTAGAGAATTTCGCTCTGTATTACACAACCAAGCACCACAAATAAGCAAAAGTCTCGATGACTTTGAAAGATAAAAACAGGAACTGATGTATACAGCTTACATGTATTTCTTCCTGTGTTCCCTTATACTCGTGGCTTTTACCTCTCCGAAAACTTCATCTCCAATATATACAGGCGCTTTGAATTGCAAACTTTGTGAAACATAAACAGCTCCGGGCTAAAAGAATATAACAAGTAGTGATCATTTTTGTTTTGGAATTATGCAAACATGTTAAAACATTAATTCAAAACACGAAAAGGACAGTACTTACAAAATGGGATGCAATGATCCGAGGAAACAGTGAAGCTACAAGCATTCCTTGAACAACCCTATCCTTGAACCCGGCATCTCGAACAAATTCAGAATCGAAATGCAGAGGATTAGAATCACAACTCACATTGGAATACGTCAAAATGTCCTCGTCCGCGAACACTCTATTTAGCCTTAAAGTGTCTCCAGGTCTAAGCACCCTACGACTCGCCGACTCTGAAAAGCTTCTCGTGAAGACTATAGTACCCAAAAGAGTAAGCTTACTCTTGATGAGCTTCATTGTCAAAAGCATATAGTTTACTACCGGCGTTGACTAGAAAGCTCCAGTGGAGTAGTTGAGGACTGTAACAAACAATTCAACAAACAGCTCCAGTGCAGCCCTAAAAACAGAGTTAAGATCGATTTGTAATTAAAGACAAAAGGAAATTGAATATGAAATGAGGCGAAGCCTGTACATCAGACCATTTGGGCTGCTCTGAGATAGGAATCAAACAAGTCATTTTTTGATTTGCGAGGAAAATTTTGAAAAAGAAGAAAAATGTTTGCTTACCAATTTACAAATCAAGATTATATTTTCTTGTCAAATGAAAACAAATTTGAATGGTCAAAGTTTGTCAACCCAAATTAGAAGGGCAATATCCCATGAGTATATATACCAACTGTATCTTCCAGACCAGCACGATAGCTGGCTAATATATAGTAATACTCTAACTTTTGTCAACAAGCCATAACTCACTTGTTCGAACAAAAAGGAAAGAAGCATAGTAGCCAAAAATTACAGTGTAGACCAATTGTAGACCTACAACCATGGAGGCTTAATTAAAGAAATTAAATTCAAAGAGTCCAGATCCAAGTATAGAACAGTCACCAATACCATAACCAAACAAAATCACATTAGATTCAAAAGAAACCGTTAAAATATTAAGAACGAGAGGAATAGTGCCGATTTGAAGTGGTTTTGTGTGAAATGTTCCTGAAAGTAATAGATAACTTACCAAACGAAAGAGCTCTTCGGCTACTTAGATTTGGTGAAATGGAACATTGGGTGAGTTCAGAGTCCGCGTAGGGAGCTGGCTTTAGGAGGAGAGCAGTCTATTCATGCATGACTTAGATGAGTTGGGGAAGAGGGCGATAGTGCAGGCGTTTTAGAGGGATGAGGCGTGTGTATGGATGAGGCTGTCGGTTTAGAGGGATGAGGCGTGAGTATGGGTGACGATGGCATTTTGGTGGGATTAGGCTTGTGTATGGATGGGGCTATCATTTTGAAGGGATGTGGCATGTGTATGGATGGGGCTGTCATTAGTGGTTGATTAGTAGAAGGAGAGTTATGTATTAATGGAGTAAGTTTGATTATTGGCCAAGAAATTGGGAGTAGAGGTGGATTGGTGTCAATACTAGTTGACGACTGAAATGGGAGCACCTATTCATCAAACAATACAAGGGAAAATTAAAGTTTAGATTTTGGAAAAAATGAGTTATAGCTCATCAGTTATGGATATGGATAAATAGATAATGGGTAAATTTTAGTTTAAGCCACGCAAAGTGTTCACCTATCCACAATCTTACCACGTAGATGTCTAGATATTAGGTTGAAAGTGGCTATGTTAGCCACATTATATATATATATAAAAAAGAAACTAAAATTTTGACTTGAGTTGTATAATGTTTGAAAGGTTTAACATCAAATTAAAAAAGTTCAAGGTTTGACACTAAAATTAAAAAATTCTCAAAAATTCGGTACTGTAAAATTTGTTATCCCTAATCTTTTCCCAAAACAAGATACTTCCTCTTTGTATACATATGTGCTTTATTACGATGGATCTATAAATAATAAATTACATTGTAATAACAACTTTTAATATTTGTTTTCAGTGCAGTAAAAATATAAAATGTTTATAATAATTCCTACTTATACCCTTTAGAGATAATTACCCCTGGCATGCACCATTTCAATTAAATTATCATGTTAAGAGAGCAAGTAAAAAATACTTCATTAAGTTCAATATCATTCTTAGACAAATGCTTCCTTGAGTTTAAAAATTATTTTATAAGGGTTGAAATGTCATACTTAAAGTTGCAAATATCGTATCAAAATTTACACTGATTTTAGTTCCTTTTTGTAAAGTATCGATTTTGTTTAATACTGGATACTTTCTCGAATAATTTGTTAATATTAGAATATAATCTCTTAACTTAATATTGATAAAATTTAGTATCCTATTATACAACTTGTATTTTAGAGTATAATTTTTTGTAAAATTATTTTAGGGTACTCAGCATTAATAATAATTTGTTTCTCCTAAACAAACATTAAAATGAATAGTTGAAAACAATATACTATATATTGTGCTTTATAGTTTTTTTTTCAATTAAGCTTTTATTTCAAAGAATCATAATAACATAAATTTGATGTAACAACTATTTCATTCTTATTAATCAAAAGAACAATGATTAAGAAAATGGGTTATTTTTCACATATGTTAAACAAGCTTCTTCTTATATTAATTGTAACTTTTGTTAGACATTTATTTCTCATATCAAATGTCTAACAAAAGTTACAATTAATATAAGAAGAAGCTTGTTTAACCCTCATATTCTTCAAAAGTAAAATAATATGAAGTACTTGAAATATTATAATTTTCAATAAAAAAGCATCATATAATAAGAACATCACAATAATAAAAGTTTGTGCTTATATACACATCAAAATAAAAGTAAAACATAAAACAAAAACAAAAACACTTATCAGTTTCATACTTATATTGCATATTTTGCATTTAGAGGGTATAATCAAATACAACTGAAACCAAAAATAAAGAGAAAACAATTAAAAATGTAAATTTTCATTTCATGACATATTCATTTAAATTATATTGGCCCTAAATTTCATTTAGTACAAAGTCATTATATGGCCTCAAGTTTAACGTGGCTTTTTTCTCATAAACAAAATGAATTTGATGATTTTTTTAAAACAAATTATACTACTAACGAAATATATACCTGAATTAAGTTTTGTCTCTTTAACGAATTATAATGGTCATCACAAAGTCACCATTCTCATCATTTCATGCCACCATTTGTAAGTTAAGCAAATCTTACTTCATTTTACTTGAGACAATTGTCATAATAGGTTAAGAGCATGGTCATGTTGATTTCAACTCTCTTTGTGAAACTTAGTTTAAAATAAACACTTGAATTAAGAAATGTATCATTAATAAAGAAAAGAGGGTAAATTTTGTTTTTTCTTACCTCTCATTAATAACAATAAGATGAGATTTGTATAAATAATGTTTTTTTAATTAACCTTAATTATTTCCTTCACCCTTTCTATAACATCCTAAAAGTAATTCATTTTTGACTTCTTATCACTATAGTCATATGGAGTAATCTTACCAGACGCTCACAAAGTAAGATGAAAAACTAACATTGGGACTCGTTACAGACAGATTACAAGAGAAGAAATTAAAAGAGCTTTGAGGGAGATAAAGAGTGAAAGGACAGTAGGGCCTGATGAGATACCCATTAAGGTGTGGAAGAGCTTAAGCGAAGAGGGTTTTAAGAGTCTAAGCGAAGAGGGTTTTACCTGACTAGCCAAACTTTTTAATATGGACCTTAAGACCGCCAAAATGTTAGATGAATGGAAAATGAGTACGTTAATTCCTCCATATAGGAATAAAGGGGACATTTAAAATTGTACAACTATACACTCGAATTTAGAAATATATCGCTAATAAACAAAGGAGGGTAAATTGTGTTTTTTCTTACCTCTCATTAATAACAATAAGATGAGGTTTGCATAAAGAATGCTTTTTTTTAAATTATCCTGAACTATTTCCTTCACCTTTTCTATAACATCCTATAAGTAATTCATTGTTGACTTTTTATCATTATAGTCATATGGAGTAATCTCACCAGACACTCACAAACTCAAATGACAAACTAACACTAAGATTTGTTGCAGACAGATTACGAAAGAAGAAAGTAAGAGATATTTGAGGGAGATGAAAAGAAAAAGGGCAGTAGGAAATGACATACCAATCCTTTATTATGTAAAGATTTGGTTATCTAAGAACTTCTCTATAAAGGATATGGAAGAAGCAGCATATCTTCTAGAAATAATGATCTATAGAGATAGATCAAAGAGGTTTCTTGGTTTATCTCAATCCACATATTTAAACAAGGTGCTAAAGAGGTTTAGCATAGAGAATTCCAATAGGGGATTCTTACCCATATCGCATAGGATTTCTCTCTTATAGATTATGTATCTTAAGACAGAAGAAGAGAGAGATAAAATAGATTGTATTCCATATGCTTCAATAATTGGATCAATTATGTATACGACGTTACTAGCAGGTTTCAAAACTAATTCAAGTGAGTGTCACTGAACGGTTGTAAAAAAACATCTTAAAGTACTTAGGAAGTACTAAAGATATTTTCTTAGTATAAGGAGGAGTTGAACTGAGAGTTCAAGGGTATTCAAATGCTTGTTTTCAATCAGATCCAGATGATAGTAGATCACAATCTAGGATGGCACACAGGTAAAGGAACAAAGGTCCCATCAACGATCCACTGCAAGTGAGAGATAATACCAATGAAGGGTTTTGAGGGGGTATGGGAAGAAATTGGACTAGATCCAGTGAGCGCATATACAATCAGAACATCATATCTTAACCCAAAACCTTAAGACAATAGGTTGAGTCCTATCTTTATACATAACTTACTTTATCCTTGTATCTCTTTCTGATGTTGGATTACTTCACAATTGGATCCATTTGTAACTAGCTCCCCTTTAACCCATAGTTCATTTGAGTCACTTCATGAATCATCCATTTATCTGACCTAAGTCCATGAATCTCTATTCATCAAACTTTGCCAACCTTACTATAATATCAGTGAAGGATTTTGAGGGGCTTCGAGGAGAAATTGAATCATATCCAAGTGAGCCCATAAGAAACTAAGATATCTGACTACACATCGTTACGCTAGTCAAAGTAAAATAACTAGACCTACTACTACAGCAGTGGTGAGTCTAGGTTGATCCCACAGAGAGTGTTTGTAAAGTTTATAAAATGAAAGTAATTGCTGCTTAGGTTTAATTGTAGGGGGGGGGAGGGGTTTGGATTTTTAAAGAAGAAAATAAAATGAAACTAATTAATAAAAACAAATTAAATAAAGTATGCAAAAAAAATGAAAAAAGTGGAGAATTCGGTAGGGACCCGGTTCTTTGGTTCAATCTCGACTACACCCTAATTAGGCACATTTCATTAATTTGTTGTTCTCAAACCTCTCCTAGCAACTATTAATCGTGGATTAATAATTAACCCGAGTTTTCTCTTAGGTTTTGTTTAATCAGGATACGATCGTTAATAGTGATTAATAATATGTGCATAGTGCATAGTGTATAGTGCATAGTGCATAGTGTATAGTGTATAGTGCATAATGCATAGTGCATAGTGCATAGTGAATAGGAATAGTGCATAGTGATAGTGCATAGTAAATAGTGAATAGTAATACGTATATATAAACAGTAGTAATACATATTTGTGAACAGTCACATACGTATTTGTGAATAGTGAATTTGTAGGATTCCTGAAAATTTGTCATGAACATGCATTATACATATGCAAGAAACTTTAGGAAATTTGTACTTATGTACAATAGTAATTGGTATATGTGATTCTTGTGATAGAGGAACGTATAGACCGACAGATTTCAGACATTGCCGGGACTTCAAGGCAATAAATAGTAAGGGCGATTTAAGGTCAGTAATCAGGACTTTCAGTAATCAGT
>JANZLC010000201.1:7945264-7964834 GCA_026413385.1 Erythroxylum gracilipes
AACGTCGTAAAAAGTAGTAACATTCTGTGACGTTTTATTAATAAAACGTCGCAGATTATCTTATTTTGTTGTAGTGCTAACTTTTTTACTCTACGAAATTCTTGAAATGCAACCTTCCATTCGTTGTGCATTATAATCTAAATAAGTAGCTCGTAGTGTGAAAATACCAATTATTAGATAGCGGTATGATGTTGGTGTGTTATTCAATGCTACCCAATCTTACTATTACCAACCTATAACAAATGTTATTACCTTTTATGGTTTAGGATTTAAAGCTCCTTCAATTAATGATTATATGGGTACCTTCTAAGAAATTATATTAGTGAAATATAAAGTTATTTGAGTGTAAGAATAAGGACTTAGGTAATTTATAAGTGTTCAATCATGTGTGATAGATAGACAAATAGGAGACATGAGTCTTTTATAAACGTTTTAGTTTCTTATGCTACGAGGGACAATATTTTTTAAGTCAATTAATACATCAAAGCTTATAAGAAATGTTGATACTTTTTTGCACATATTTGGTGAATTTATGAATGAAGCCAAAAAATATTGTACAATTTATCATTAATAATGATCTTGCTTATAAAGCAGTTAGGAAGAAGTTATAAAAGCATGTATAATTCTTTCTTTTGGATTCCTTATGATACAAATTGTATTGATATGATGCTAAAAAATATATGAGATGGTAGTACTTTCATAGCATTGATGAAACTATGCAAAAAACGATATAAGTGACTAAGTTCATTAATAATTGTGCATAGGTTCTGAATTTGATGAGAAAAGATTTCACAAATTGTGGGAATTTATTTCGATAAGATCTTTAGATAATTTCTTGTCACTTCATTATTTTTTTCAAATCAATAATGAGTTGTGAGAAATGTTTACAAGTAATGAACAGATTGCATCTTAGCATGTTAAGTCTAATGTTAGAATAGATGTTTTTAGGATTATGCTTGATGGTCTTGAATTTTGATATAATAATTTGTGATTTGAGTTTGTGAACCTTTGATGAGAGTACTTCATTTGGCTAATAGTGATGAGAAGTTAATAATGAATAACTTCTGTAATATTATATAAATGACAAAGGAAATAATCATAATATGAAAAATAGGTATTCTTTGTACACATCTTATCTTATAGTTATTAATGAGAGGTGAGAAAAGTGACTTTTCTCTTTGTTGTTTTCTACTAATGCATTTCTTAATGAAAGTGTTTATTTTAGACCAAGTTTCATAAACAGAGTTGAATTTAATATACGAATGTTCTTAATCTTAATAATTATTTCAAATGACGTAATGCAAGACCTCATTAAAGGATTAGGTATTTATTTTAGATTTTATAATTCATTGATTTTAGTCTTATTAACCTCCATAATCTTATCTTAATGTGTTTAAACTATTTATTTTTAAGAAAATGATCGATTCTTAATTCAAATTCAAGCTTGAAATATCAGAGTAATATAACTATTAATCAAAGGGGAATCAAGAAGATTTAGGTTGGCAAAACGTTTTATTTTGCAGATTTGGACTAGATGACTATAATCAAATTAAAAATTGGAAAAATATTTTAGTGTGATCTTAGGCATGGGCACGTTAAGTAGAAATCACAATTTCCAAACTTTGAATTTTCAAGAGAAAAACATGTTAAAAGTTGTTTGAATCCTATCTTGGCCAAGTTTAGGTGAAAAATTAGTGAAGTTATTGTTTTAGGAAAGAAAGAATCATAACGAAAAATTTTTGGCAAGAAGTTTAAATGGTTATAAATAGGGCTAAGATGAGGGAGCTAATCATCCAATTTTTAGTAGTAATTATGAATCATGTTGGCTAATTTTCTTTGTTTTTGTTGAGGGAAGTGGAACCCTTTTAGAACTTTGATGACTGAGATACAACTGAGTCTTAATACAAAGTGTTTGATTTATTCATGTATTGAATTGCCTTTCTGTACTTTTGTTTTATGATTATTTTCAATCAATTTCTAATATGAGTGATTAGTTTATTAATTGAAATAATCAATTGTTAGATTAAAGTTTGGATACATATTTTTTTTTCATCATTAGCAGCAACTATAAGTTTTAATTTGTTGCATCATAAATTATTACTTTTAAGAAAAGCATCCAACTAGATTAAATGCAATTAAAAATATTGTGTTATCTTGCTTCAATGGTTTTTCTTTTATTAAAGCTACAATTTAGTTAAATTTTAGATCATCTTTAAGATTGTTAAATAATAAAAGTTAATTGAATTATGTATTTTTAAATAGGTAATCCTAATTTTAGATAGATATTTAATATCATATCGAATGTATGATTTATAAAATAATTATTTTGTGTCGATAATCAATCATATTTTCAAAAGTTGGAAGCAACTGTAAATCAAGGTATGTTTTATTGATAACTCTCTGTTAATTATTCCTCTTATAGTCTTTGTCACTAAATTTCATATTATCTTAACCGCATTTTATTTTGTAATGATTGTCAAAGTTAAACTAGAATTTCTTGTGAGATCAACTTCAACTTCTCTATTTTACATTTGTTAATTATAAGAATTTAAGATTTAATTTAGGATGCAAACAATAGGTTTTGTTTCAAGTTAACTATAATTATTGTCAAACAAGCAGGCCATTATTACTTATATTGAATAATGCTACGTATTTATTTTGAATTGCTAATAGACTTAATTTATATAGTTCATTGTGTTGCTATATTTGTTTGACGATAATAATTTAAAGTATGCAAACAATTTCATATTATTTATATACATAATGTGTGAGTTACCATCTTGAATTTATTTTCTTTATCAAGTAAAACAAAAGTCATATTGTAGTTAAAATAAGAAATGATCATGCGCTTAGGAAAAAAGACAGGAATAGGAATGATTTTTGGTAATTAAATAATAGCTGTTGATCCTAAAAATGGTAATTATATAATAGGAGTACTATTTTATATTAAAACTAACATTTTAATGATATAAATTAAAATTTTATTTTATAATTTCAATTAATTATTCGAAATGATATATATTATTAATTAGCATTGTACAATATTACAACCAAAACAAATAATAATTTCAGTACGATATTCACAAATTTGACTATAATAATTAATTAACAATAAATATAAAAATAATCCATCAAATTCTAAAAATCTTGTGTTTCTCATAAAATATCAGTTTAATGAGATAATTAAGTTTAAGGTCCGTAAGGCCTTAACTCCAAAATAATTAATAAAGAATCAATTGAATAATGACACATAATCCTTTTTTAACAATAATAAGGTTCATAAAAAATCAAGAATATCTCTCATCTCATTGTTAATTGCGTCTTTTTGACCGATTCTTATATCTTCATAATTTATTTTTAAAACAAATTGAAAATTAGAATTATTTTAATATATTAAATTATATTAAAGTATTTTTAAACCCTTATTTAGTCAAACTCGCCTTTAATTGTCCCATCTTCTTTAGGACGCTCAAATTCAAGGATGCTAATTGAGAAAAGAGAAAACATTAATGGCTAATTGCAGTCTGTTAACTGTATGGAGGTTCTGCTTGTGAATTGTAACCAAAAGACAATTTCTATAATTAGGAGAGGAATAGGATAATGACCACCATTTGATGTCTACTTTTACGTTCTTCCCTGGTTGAGATTTGCTTGAATCTACTCCGAGGAATAGGATAATCACCACCATTTGATGTCTACTTTTACGTTCTTCCTTGGTTGAGATTTGCTTGAATCTACTCCGATAAGATTGTGCATTTGTCAATCAAAAAAGGAAAAGACGTACCTCTGGAGCTGTGGAGCATCCGGGTAGTCCGTAGAACAACTGTTGAAATCATGGAGATAACGTCATCAGGTAACTGTTTCTATCCTCAGCTTATAACAGTATCATTCCTATACAAAACTATGCATGACATCACCAATTGGACAAGAATGCCACTATTCACATGTGTTTACTAGCAAGCTAGTCCAAAGTAATCTTTGCATTTAGAACAAGGATGCGAATTTCGTAGCTTACGGAAAGTGCTACTATTTACATGTTATTGGATGCAAATTTCGCACCCTACCACCATGTGGTCATTATCCTTTTGTATGGTTGCGGTCCCCATTATTAGAGATAGATGACAAAACAAACAAAATTTTAATCATAGTGTCCTTCCACTACCTTTGTTTCCCGTTGCCTCCTCTCTTTAGCGTCAGTCTCCCTCTCCCTCATCTCTCCAGAGTCCAGTCTCCACGTCACTCTGACTCTCCTACAACCGTCCCAATGTAGTCTCTATCACCTCATCATCCTATTGCCTTGCTACTACCGTCGCCAGTCACCATCAACGCTACTAACCTCTTGCAACTTGTCGCAGCTCCGAGTCTCGACACCCATCACAGATTGTCCTCTACGCTCCACCTCAGCTCCGAGTCTTGTGGCTCATCGTAAATCATCCTCTAGGCTCCACCTTCGGTCCTCTACTATTACATTACATCACCCTCCACTATATCCTAGTCTTATGTTGTAAAATTCCAGTTTTGTGAGCTTATGCCTGTGATAAAGATAAATGCAAGGTTACATTTTGCAAGCAAAAATCTACTAGAAGTGGAACCATGTGTGATAATTGATCAATTGATAATGTGATTGCTTATGTTGTAGTCTTGTGAACCTGTGGTGTATGGCTTTTGAATTGTAATTGTGGAAATTTGAATTTATGAAATTCATAAAAATTAAGTATTGTTTGGAAATTGGAAATTGGAAATGATTGTAGTTCTATGATGATTGGAAACTATAATTTTGAATTAGATTATGAATTTGAGGTTATTCATTTGGTGTTCGAAATTTGAAATTGGATTATGAATTTAAGGTTGTTTTTGTCTAAAATTTGAGATTAAGATGCATTAAAATTTGAAAGAAAGGTTAGTCTTTATTATAAATTAGGTTATATCTTATAATTGAATTTGTAATCATTAAAATGGATTAGTTAATTTATGGTTGAATTATATGATTAGTAATTATACAAATTGATTCATAGTTGTGAGTTTATATCTATGATTGGATTATTTAATCAACTAATCAATAATTATACAAAATAAGTTATATTTAAGACTTTACGGTTGAATGAAATAATTATAGAAAATAGGTTCTAATTGTGAGTTTATATTTAAATTATGTAATCAAACAAAATGAGTTATATTTGTAACTTTATGGTTGAATTATGTGATTACACAAATTGAATTATAGATGTGAGTTTATAGTTGAATTATGTAATAATATAAAATGAGTTATAGTTGTGGCGTGTGAGTTTATGATTAAATTATATATTCACACAAAATAGGTTATAGTTGTGAGTTTATTTTTGAATTATATAATTATACAAAATAGTTTATAATTGTGACCTTATGTTTTTTTGGTAAATCAGAAGAATAAATTAATAGACTAGAATATGTACATAGTGTTCATTACAAGTGCCGCTGTAGACACAACTTGCTATACTAAGCAAAAGCCACAGAGCAATCAAATAACCAAGGTAGACATATGCTCAAAGAGGACCAAAGCATAGGCAACCAAGCGGAAAAAAAAGCCTAAGAAGTATTACAGTTCAAAGAAACCAGCCAACGGAATTGTGACTTTATGTTTGAATTATGTAATCACACAAAATAAGTTATAATCAATAAATGTATATATTTGATGTTTAGATATAGAAAGAAGCATAAGTTATTGAGAAACTATTATTAATCAATTTCTTCATGTTTTTTATGCAATTTTATTTTGATATAAAGTTATTAAGTTAATTTTGATATATGTCTTCATTTATTCAAATAAATAGAAGGAAGTTCAAGTACTCTTGATAATTCAGCCACTTTACGAAGATTCAATGATCTAGCTTGGGCTCATACTAGACTAGTTCTTAAAATAAAGAACCATACCATTTGTCTGTATTGTAACAAGCATTTGAAAGGTAGAGGAATCATTAGATTAAAGAAACATTTTGCTGGAGTATTGATATAAAGTTATTAAGTTAATTTTGAAATCTGACTTCATTTGTTTTTACAGATAAATTGAAATAAGTGCAAGTACTCCTGATAATTCAGTCACTTTAGAAATGGTCAATGATCTAGCATAGGCTTATACTAGATTAGTTCCTGGAATGAAGAATTATACCATTTGTCTGTACTATAACGAGCATTTGAAAGGTAGATGAATCACTAAATTAACGAAGCATTTAGCTAGGGCTAAAGGTGATGTGGAGCCTTGTAAATAAATGAACCATGATGTGAAATGAAAAATGAAGACTTTGCTTGAAAAGTGTCAACATGAGAAAGATAGAAGGCAAAGATTAAACTAAGAAATTGGTAGCGAAAGTTCTTTTATTAGTGATCAAGATGATAGTGGGGATATTGAAGGTGACAATATTCCAACCCAACAAATAGAGAATGTTGCACCTAATGTTAGGAAAAGAAGAAGATAAGTGTCTAATTTTTTACACCACGAACAATTCTAGGAGCTCAACCTTCAATCCTTAATGCCTTACAATTTAAAGAATGGACTCATGATGTGGACATGACAATGGCTAGATGGTGGTTTGATTTAGGTATAACATTCAATATTGGCCAGTCTTATTATCATCAGCCTATGGTAGATATTATTACTTTTTACGATCCAAGGTAAAAAGCTCCTTCAGTTGATGACTATAGAGGTAAAATTTTGAATAACTTTGTTTATGAAATAAAAAGTTATTCAGATGAAAGAAGAATAACTTGGGGCTACTTATAGGTGTTTAATAATGTATAACGGTTAGACAAGTAGAAGATAAGAACTTATTATTAATTTTTTCCTTTATTCTATAAAGTGGACAATTTTTTTAAAGTCTATTGATGCATCTAACCTTGTTAGGAATATTGATACTCTATTTCAGACATTTGATGAAGTTGTGAATAAAGTTGGGTCAAAAGATATTGTTTAGTTCATTATTGACAATAATTCTACTTATAAAGCAGTTGGAAGAAGATTACAAAGAAGGTATAATTCTTTTTATTGGACTTCTTGTACTGTACATTGCATTGACCTAATGTTGAAAAATATAGGAAATACCAGATATTATTTTATTATTGATGAGACTATACAGAAAGTAAAAAAGGTGATCAAGTTTATCTATAATCGTGTATGGGTCCTGAATTTAATGAGAAATGATTTCACAAGTGGTAGAAATTTGTGTCATCCTGCTATTAGAAGATTTGCGTGCAAAAGTGATAAATGAATTACATTTTAGCATGCTAGGTCTAATGCTAGATTGGAGGGTTTTTAGAATTATACTTGAAGATAATGAATTTTGGTCATCTGAGTTTATGAGCCTTTGGTGAGAGTACTTTGTATGACTAATAGTTATAAGAAAGCAATAATGAGTTATTTTTATAATGCCATGAAGAGGGAGAAGAAAGCAATCAAGGCTAACCTAAAAAATAGGCCTTCTTTGTACACACATTAGCTTGCATTTATTAATGAGAGATGAGAAAGGCATCTTTACTCTTCGTTGTTTACATTTGGGATATTTTTTAATTCTAGTGCCTATTTTAGACCAAGTTTTGGAAAGAAAGCTGAAGTTAATAGAGGAATATTATTAACTATTACAACTATTATTGCCCATGAGATTATGCAAGATCTTTTAAGCTCACAAATGAAGATTTATAAGGATGCTTCAGGTGATCTTGGGATGCCTATTTCTATTCGTCAAATAGATAAACTTAATCTAAGTTTATATTTTCACTTTTTTTAATTGTTGAGAATTAATGATTACTTTATTTTGTTTATAATGTTACTTTTGTTATCTTACAATTGTTTGGTGGGACCAATTCAGAATTGGTATTCTAAAATTGCAAAAGTTTGCAATTCAAATTCTAAGAAATGTGTGAGTGTATCAAGATGTGAAAGGAATTGAAGCACATTTGAATTCATCTATTCTAAGAAAAGGAATAGATTAAAACACAAAAGATTTAACAACTTAGTTTTTATTCGATACAATTTAAAGCTTCGATATAGATATGCACGACCTCCGAGGACTATCTTTCACGTTGCAGGTTCTCCTAGCACGTCAAGGTCGTATCTGCCTTCTCGAGCCTCCTGACAACCAGCCGTTGTCACAGGTAACAGTCAGTTACTGTTGTCCAAACGTCTGTTTGTTTTTTCCACTCTTCGATATACTGGTGCTTCACTATTTCGCAAACCAGCTTCTCCTTTAAATTCACAAGCCCCCTATGTTTTGAACTTTTTCCTACTTTTGCTTCCTTTTTGGCTCTCTCGGGTTGTATACGTGCTGCTTCTTTTTCAAGTGCACAAATCTGTCAGGCCATATTCTTCTTCTTTTATATTATTATTATTGTTATTATTATTATTATTATTTATTTATTTATTTATTTATTATTATTATTATTATATTAATTTTTTTCAAATCTCTTCAGTAGCTTTTATTTTTTTAGCCTTTTCTTCTTTTTGTTTTTAATAACCCTATTTATAATTTAGTAGTTGTGGTGTATTTTTGGGACTACTACTATTAGTATTTGCTTATTTTCCAGTTTTAGTGTTACCTAGAATCAGACCTATAGGAATAGTGAACGACATAAGTTAGGAGCGATGCCTTTACATCTTACAAAGGGTATCAATGGACTCGGTTCAGTGCACTCAGTAGGTAGGAATCAAACAGACGATGATTTAATAAGAATAGGCTCTTGGAACGTCAATATTATCAATATTTTTATTCTTTTTAGTAATTTAGTGTTATTATTATTATTTTTATTATTATTGTTTTTATTTTACTATTATTATCCTTTTATTGAGTCTCTTACTAGCTTTATTTTTTCTTTATTATTATTATTATTATTATTATTATTATTATTTGCGATTAGTATTATTAGTATTATTTTCATTTATTTTAGCTATATCTTGATATTTAAGTATTTTTATTATTATTTCTATTTAGTGCTTTTTTTAAATGAATTGTTTATGTTACCTGCGTCATTCTTATATTGTCTCATTTGCATGTGGGTCCACCAGTAACAGCCTCTCTACTATGTAAGGGTATAGCTGCGTTCTATCAGACCTCCCCAGACCCTGCTTCATTGCGGGATTTCGGACTGGGTGATGATGATGATGATGATGATAATAAAGATATGTTATTCTAATTATTAAGATGGGTATTATTTTTGTAATTTATTAATAATTTAATGTTATTTGTTTACTATGACTTTTAATAGAACAAGTAGTTCTATATATCCAATTTGCCTTTACCATATCAATCTTTTGACATATTGGTTTTTGAGGAATCGAGTTTGATAGATGAGAGTAAATTGGAAGATAATATTGGCTGGGAAAGTATTGACATGTCATTTTACACAATGAATTTGAATGATGATGATGATGAGACTTCTCTCAATGATGAGAATTTTGTACCAAATGAGAATTATGGTCAATACGATTTGAGCGGATATTCAATTGAATGAAGTTTCAAGTTTTAATTTCTTCTCTCCTTTTAATTTCATTTATATTTGATGAATGTTTAAATTCCATATAAATATAATTGTAATTTTTTTATTTTAGATTTCATTCGTAGTTGGTTGTTTGCTCATAACTAACTATTGTTATAAATTGTAATACTTAAGCCTTTTTTTGGATTGAAGGAAAGCAAGAGAAAAGAAAGGAAGAGAATTACATTTCTCTTGATTTCTGTTATTTGGACAAAAATAAGCAAAGAGAAAGGGAGAGAATAGAGAGGAATAGGAGAGAAATTTGGACCAATTGTATTTTCCACCAAATTGGTGGAAAAGGAAGGGAAATTTAAGACAAGATAACCCTAATATAAGTAAATTACCATTGTATCCTTATTAAATCTAACAAGTAAAGATAAACAAGTTCTATAAACAAGGACATAAAGGTCTTAAAAAATTCTCTTCCATTCAATTCCCTCCTTTGATAAATTAGGAAAACAAACAAGAGAAAGGAAATCACATTTCTCTTCTATTCTTTTCTCCTCTTTTCTCTTCAATATTTCCTTTCCTTTCCCTTGTGCAAATAAGGATCCAAACAAAGGCTTAGTGATTTTCGCAGTAGAAGGAGAGAAACTAGGCACCTAACGAGTGACTGTGAGCATATGACTCGCAGTCACATAGGAGCCGCCAGACATAATTGTGATGAGATCCTCCTCATAATCGAAATTCACAATAAAATATCCATAATTTACGTCAAACATTTCCATCTTGCCCTCTAATTTCCATAAAGTTGAGAGACGATTAAAAGGATTTGGAACCCCATACTCTTCCTGTATACCTTAACAATAATAGCATGCTTCTAATCCCGACACAGATACTGCTAGAAATTATCATAAATCACAAGCTGGGGCAATAAAGGATTCTCGTTTCATATTCAACAGGCATCTAAGGAAAATCTAAACGAGATTTCGTAAGAATTATTGTTCGTTGCCCTACCTTTCCCCTTCAACAGGCAATCTCTAAAACGAAAGTGATGACATTTTTTTCTCTCATTTCTTCTGCATCGTGCATAGCACAGTCCCATTTGATAAAATACTTTAATTAGTAATTATTAGTTTATTACCATCGTATATGTTCCCTTTCTTTATGCTTGTACTTAAAGCTAAAGAAGCTTAGCCATGAAGTACTTAGTTAAAAGGTCTGGTTTGCAGATGGATTACCTTAAGTTGGTCCAATCATATATATCTTTGACTCGATGAAAATAATATGATGCTTAAAAGAAATGCTAAAAAATATTTATATTATATACTATAATTTAATTTACTTAAGTATAAAATATAAAATATTAATCAATCTTTAATTCTTAAAAATATTTTATGGTTTAAATTTAGTTTTGATAATTAATCGAATAAGATAAAAAAAGTCATGAAGCTAAAAACCCAGTAGTTTGGGTTTCCGAAACGAAACCTCCTCCACGACGACAACCCTCAAACTCGCCGATCTTAACGGTCGGATCTGCTTAAAGAATTACCCCATAATGGCCGAGTTTGCCTCCGACTCTGGCTCACAACAAACCCACTATGTTGCTTCTTCAACTTCCACGTCTTCTTCTTCTACTATTACTATTAACAATAGTACTAGTGTTGTTCCCGATATCCCAGTTGAGATCGTGAGTGAGCAAGAGATGGCTTTCTTTGAGGCCGCTTTGGCAGCTACTCGCTCCTCCCCTATCTCCGCACTTTCTTATTGCTCTCCATTTCGGAGTAATGCTAGGTCCATTGGGTCTATTGCTGCACTATCCAAGAGGAGGTTGGGACCTGGTGTTAGTCAACGTGATATCGAGGACTCAGGTGATTTCGGATGTACCCAGAAGAGAGTTAGAGTGGTTGAGTCCTTGTTTCAAAGGTTTAGGAAGAAAACCGGCTTGTTTGTCACTGATGTTACTGCTACGGTAAAGAATTTTCTTGCTTTTCCAGGATTTCCTGTAAATGAGTTTGGTTTTGCTGGAATTCTACGTGTACCCTTTGTGTCATTCTCTTAATGTTGTGGAAGTAGAACTGCATTAGAACATCTTCTGAATGATATAGATTTTGTTCTGTTGGTATTGAAGTGGAGTTTAAAATTTTGAATTTTGTTTATTCAGAAATTTGATTTAAGTTGGTAGGATACATTGTTTCTTTTTCTTTGATTAGATTCAGTAGCTTGTTTGATTTTGGAAACTTGAGAATGAATTCATACCAGCAGAAAGTTGTACCATCCTCGGTTACTTATGACGTGTTCACTCTTTCGGCCCTCTGGAACCGACTGTTTTAGGGTTTGACGTTTTCTTGTGAATCCATATTATTCACTTTGGACGATGATGGTGGCATATGTATAGCTCTTTGTCAAATAATGGGCGTAATGTTTTCAGCGTTCGAGGGTTTGGTGAATCAATCATAACAGGCATGCATCTAGGTGGAATGTTTGAGTGAATATGTTCTTTAGATCTGTAACTTTATACTATAAACTTTTCCCTTGCGATTATGTATCATATGTTAACGAATTTCATTGCAAGATATGATCATGGCTGAGAGGACATATTGAGTGCTTCTTTATTTTCGAGTCTCTGCATTAGATGTCAGATTTGGTTTTCATGGCAGTACTAATTCTTAAATAGGGCTTTAAAATGAGTAGAATTTGTCATATTGCAAAGGGCTCTTATTAGCCAATTTTTTTTCAGTTTTTTCCTTTCTGTACAAGCTCTAGAAATTAAACTTCTGATTAAATGACTTTTACGTCATAAATCTCTATCCGCTTGAAACCTTTTAAAACCAGTTAAAAAAGTTTCAAAGTACTCCTTAAAATTTAAATGCGATTACCGAGGTGATCAAATGGTGCTGTGGCTTATAAGGTTCCATTGAATTCCATATTTTGGATGAGCCGATAATCTTTTATGTAGATTTTGGTAAGTGCGGAAAAGTTTTATTCTAATCACTTGTATATTTGCAAAAATCTCTACTGCCTGATGCCATATTCTTTGTTATTTTTCATCTGATGAAAAATGGAGCCAATTTATCTTATGTTCTGACCTTTTATGTGACTGATAGGAATGGTGTGAAAAGAAAATGGAGTTTGCTCTGCACCATGGTAAAAGGTATACCACTGGAGCTATGAAAGCAGGTACAGCTCGCCACACGAAGCTAGAAGAGGAGGTGCCCATTTTATACTCTCGCTTTGAATTGCTCAACTATATATTCTCTCTTGCCATCACAAATTTCTAATTTCAGGCTTCAATACATGCTACGCAAAGTTGATGCTCCTTGTGCCATCTTATTGACCTAGAACATTTTTTTTCTTTTATAGTTTTCCCTTTACTTCTAATTCTTTAAATGGCACATCTTGTCACATCTTACACTTGTAAAGTTTTCTTTGGAGCATATAAAAGAGTGTAATAATATAGAAAGTCCAGAATCCACTTGTTGCATAACTGCAAGCTTTGTTAGGATGTGTTACATTGTATTTGATTTTCTCCCACGTTGATTTAGGGCACCTAGCCAAGAAACCAATTGCTTTTTTTTTTTGTTGACTAAAATTTATGTGCATCTTTTCATTGTATACCAACTATCATTAATTGATTATTAATGCATTTATTAACAGGTTGTTAGAAAGGTTAAAGTTGATATCAGATCAACGGAAGATGCTTGGGCACTAAAGTTCTTGAATATCATAACTGGTGTGAATCAGTTGTTATGTGATGGATTAACGCGTGAGCTCCCATTGTAAGGATTACTTTTGTGTTTTGATGTCCCTATATTGTTTGTTGAACATTGGATAATTTGGGAGTAATGAGATGTTATTCTTAATTTGTAACATACAGATTATGTTTGAATAATTCTATGGAACTAATGTTCATTTGTAGCATTAGGTAATTACCACTTCAGGTTAATTTAGTGAACCAAAGTAGATTCTATAGGATTAAGGACTAGTATCCCATTAAAACCATCATAATTATGAATGGATAATCAAAGCAATAACAGGACAAATCCACGAGGTCAAATTTTAGATCATGGGATCTACAATTTGCCTGTTTCCTGATGCCATCTGGTCTACTCATTTTTTTCTGGAGCTTATGTAGTAGGTTCTTCCTTCTGTTTCTCCTTGCTGATGAAGTCCTTCTTGCTTTTATCATCAGGATAGGCTTTGCTGGAGGCGTATGGATGGTTGGAATAGTTGATGAGATTAGAATGCCTCAAGGAGAAACTAACAAAAATCCAGTATTAGTTGACACAAAAACCCGTGTTCGAGATGTACTCCCTTCTGAACCACAAAGGAGAAACGGAAGGTGTCCAAGTTATTACCTTATTTTCTTCACTTGTTTGAAAATTTTATTTGGTATATATGTGGCATAAAATAAGAGACACCATTGGCTGATGTATTTTCTTCCAGGTTGCAGTTAATGTGCTATAAGTTTTTGTGGGATAATCTTGTTGCTAAAAAGTTTCCCAGCAAAAAGTTCTTTGATTCATTTTCCTTGGACCATTACAACATCTTATCTGAATCAGTCAGAGAGAATGCTGCTAATGCAGGCATTCTGGCAGAGGTAAGTTTGCTTTTTCTTTCCTTTAATTTGAGTTATGTCTGTTCTGCGATGAGCCAATGTCCTGTTACACTCTCTTTATTGGCTTGCATACGATTTACTAGTTTTATGATAGATGTAAAGCGTGCCTAGTTACTGGGACAGTTGATTTTTATTGGTCAATGTATATGATTACTTTTCATCTTAATGGATGATTAGAAGTCTCTTTTAAGACAGCTGGTGGGGGAACAGTGATTGACTTGTAAAGTTTTATTGATGGCACGACTCGTGGAAATTACAAAATGATATAACAAGTATCTGAATGTATGTATTGACTTCAGCATACGCTGATATTTGATGGTCTTCCTAATAGATATTAATATAATTTTGTACAGAACCTTCAGGACATCGTGAGATACTTCAGAAATACATGTGCTACATTGCCTCCTGCTGATGATTGGTTGTTATTAAGGTGAACAAATTGGAACATACCAGTTATCAATCTTTTTTCCCAATTCCCATTTTCTAATGGAAGGAGTTTAGGAGTTCCCTTGATGAATGAAGGGGGGAAAAAATGGCATAAATATGTATTTCCAACCCATTAAGGCTTTTGACGTGAAATGAAATTGACGAGGAATGCTTCTGAAACAGATATGAGTTGCAGAAGGACGATTCTTTGCTTGGTGAAGACCGATTCCTATATGACCCTGATTGGATGATGAGTCAAATTCAGGCTTGTCTCGAGTTCTGGCATGGTGAGAGACCAGCTAATTACACACCAGAGGAAGAACGGTGGAAGTGTAGTCACTGTCAATTTGCTTCTGCATGCCCTTCAACCAAAACATCAGAGGTGTCAGGCTCTGCAACGATCAACAACACTAGTGATAGATAGTTTCAGGAAAGAAGCAGCCCTTGTACACGTAATCTTCTTTGCTGATTTTTCACTGATCGGAAGGAACATATCTGGTTAGGTGTATCTGTTATAAAGCCTCCCTGATTTATTGTTGTAAAATGAACTGATAGATCCCTGATTTATTGTTGTAAAATGAACTGATAGATCGCTTGCACTTCATCCCAATTGTGTTTTCATTATCTGTAATTATTATAATTATTGTATTACCTCGAAGTTTAATTCAATTTAAAATTTTTTATTGATTAATAATTCCAAGTATTATAATTAGATGAGGAAACGACTTGTATTCAATATATTTAAGAGAACAAAACTTGCAACTACAAAGGTAAAAATTGGGTTAAGATTCTCTTTACTTAATATCCTGTTTTAATCCTGTTCTTCATAAGAAACTACATCGTTCTATGTCTGCTTGTACTCGAAACATTGTAGTTTTCGCGCTGAACAGGATTGAAATAGGGTGTTGGGTATTAGATGCTGTAAAAATGGATTCAATCTTAAGGAGTAGCATACATTGGTCAATTAGTAATTTTGGCTTGAAGAATTTCTTTTCATTTGAAAAGAAAATATAATCTTGATTTGTAAATCGGTAAGCAAGATTTGTCTGATTCCTGTCCCACAACGGCCCAAATGGTCTGATTTTAGAGGCTTTGCCTCGTATCATATTCAATTTTCCTTTTCTCTTTAATGGCAAATGGATCTTAGCTCTGTTTTCAGGCTTGGCTTACTTGCGGTGCGTGGTTGTGTAATACAGAGCGAAATTCTCTACCAGGTGCATCAACCCTGATAAGATCCTCGTTATTGAAGGTGAGGCTATCGCTATCTTGCCAATTCTGGAGCAGGTGTTTATGGACTGAATTGGGTTATGATCAAACCTGCGACTGCTTGTGTGAGCAAGAACTTTGTAAGCAATTGTGACTCGCTGATTATTATTTGCATTCTCTTTGTCCAGTTTATCCAGTTCCATAGACAAACATAGTTCACATAATGTGATGTAGGATAGAGCGTACTTGAGGAGTGCAATTGAGCAGATGTAATCGATGTCCACTGCCCAAAGGCTCCTCATTCTCGAGCTCTTGCGCCCCTTACTTCATTATTCTCACAACTTCTAATATCCATGACTTCTTCGGTATCATTATTCTCACATCCCACATTACTATTCAACACTTCATCACGTACAATATCTCGATTAACCTGTGTAGATTGCTCATTCTTCTGAGACACATGATTTTGTCTCATAATAGCCACATCATCATCTTCATCCACACCACGCCAATCCCCAATATTACTAGGTTTATCATTATCTTTCTTCAAGCAAGGAAACTTACGCTTACAAAACTCTACGTCCTTTGAAACGAAGAATACACTCAACTCTAGGTCATACACTCTCCGACCTTTTTTGCCATAAAGATAGCCCATAAAAAAAGCATCTTCGACTATGACTAATAAATTTGTCTCCTTTGTGATCTTCATTATGGACATATCAGAAGCATCCAAACACATGCAAATATTTAAGTGAAGGTGGTTTACTATGCAAAATTTCATATGGTGTTTTACCATTCAAGATAAATGAGGCTGTTCAATTAATCACATATCCAACAACCAAAACAAATATGTTCTAAACATCTCATCCATAATTTTCACCAGAATCATGATGTTGAAGACAACAAATAAAATCTAGAATTTCTTGAAGAAAGAATATAACGGAGATGAAAGAATCAAAGAGATGAGTGTGAAATTGATTCAAGAATTTAAGATGCAAAAGATGACAGAATTAGAAAAAATCAAGGAATACTTTAATAAACTGCTTAATATTGTCAATAATGTAAGACTCCTTCTCCTTGGTACTGAATTTTCTAATTCTAGAATTGTGCAAAAAATCTTTCCTAAAAAATTAAGGCTATAATTTCATCTTTGGAGAACTCGAAAGATTTGTCAAGCATTCTTTACAGAATTACTAAATGCATTGCAGGCATAGGAACAAAGGAAACTAATGAGACAAGAAGGAATCGTGGAGGATGCTTTTTAAGCCAAATTGCAAAGTTGTAGTGGAGGCAAAAACAAGAAAAAGAAGCAGAATAATAACAAACCTGGAGTTTTTACAAACAACAATAATAACAATATCAACAATCCTCAACCTTTACCATCTTGTCCCTATAGCAAAAAAAAAAAAATCATTCACAAATAAAGTGTTGGGTGGATGCCAGACTCAAAATGTAAAAAGTGTGGTTAGTTAGGAAATATGGAAAGAATATGCAAGTCTCAACAGTAGCACGAAGTATCCAAGACTATTCATAATCAACAAGAAGAAGAGTAGATGTTTGTGGTGTCATGCTTCTCTACTATTAGCAACAATCGAAAGCTGGATTATAAATAGTGGTTATGCAAACCATATGACTTATGATTAGTGGTTATACGAATCATATGACTTATGATCGAGAACTCTCTTGAGAGTTTGATAAGACAACTATCTTTAAAGTTAGAATTGGAAATGGAGCATACATTGCTATGAAAAGCAAAGAAACAGCGGCTATTGAAGGTCACAAAGGTTTGAAATTAATTGATGATGCTTTGTATGTTCCAAAAATTAATCAAAACCTTTTGAGTGTTGCTCAATTACTGGAAAAAGGGTATAAGGTGTTGTTTGAAGATAAAAGTTGCATAATTTAAGATGTAGAAGGTGGAGGTGTGTTCAAGGTTCAAATGAAAGACAAAAGTTTATCTTAGATTAAATACAAGAAGGACAGGTTGTTGTACATAAAGAAGATGACGACACAATACGTTAGCACAAAAGATTAGGGCATTTCCATTACGTAGTTGTACTTTCTACAAAGAAAAATGATATTAAGAAAGGCTTGCCTCAATTGGGGAAGGAGCTTCTTACGTGTGCAACTTATCAATATGGGAAGCAAACAAGGCTGGTTCTCCACAAAGTAGGGCTTGAAGGGTTGCTCAAAAGCTATAATTAATACATATAGACGTAGGAGGACCTATGAGATTCACTGAATGGTAGCAAGTATTATATTGTTTTCATTGATTGTCACACAAACGCTTGTAGGATTTATTTTATGAAGCTTAAGTCAGAGGTAGTTGACATCTTTTGGAAGTTTAAAGCTTTTGTAGAAACTCAAAGTGGATTCAAGATATAGGTTATCAAATATGATAATAAGGCTGAATGCACCTCTGAAAAATTCAACAAATTCTGTCTGGATGCAAGCATAGAAAATCAATTGACAGTACCTTACACACTGCAACAAAACAGTGTTCTAAAGAAAAAAACATTACAGTTATAATGATGACAAGATTTTTACTTTATGACAAAGGGCTACCAAAGAAATTCTAGGTTGAGGATACAAACATAATTATTTATCTACTAAACAGGCTCCCAACAAGCTTTGCATTAAAAAAACTCCTTTTAAAGCATGATATGGTTACAAACCATTTTTTATTAATCTAAAAACATTTGGTTTCTTGTGTTTCTCCTGCGTTCAATAGGTTAAAAAAGATAAATTAGAGAAGAAAGCAGAACCTAGAACTTTTGTAAGCTATAGCTTTAACTTAAAAAGCTTACAGAATCTACTTACCAAAAGGCAACAAGTAATTATCAATAGAGATGTCAAATTCTGTAAGTCAGATATTTGGAGTTGGGAGTATGACCATAAGATTGAGCTTTATGAGGAGAACGATGATGTAGATGATGAACCTGTTAGAGGCACCCTATCACTTTCAGATATCTATCAAACGTGTAATGTAACTGTAATAGAGCCTGCAGGATATGAGGAAGCTATAACTGATCAAAAATGGGTAGTTGCAATGAAGGAGGAGCTCAACATGATTGAAAAAACCAGACCTAGGGGCAGACCAAAAAGCAGGAAAGCTATAGGAGAGAAGTGGGTTTATAGAACAAAGCTAAATCCCGACAGTTCTATAAACAAGTATAAGGCAAGGCTTGTTGTCAAGGGATATGCTTAAATGTTGGGGTATATGTTTCTAAAATTTTTGCTCCAGTCGCCTGGTTGGATATCATAAGAATGTTATTGGCCCTTACAATAAAAAACTTATGGTTTGTACACCAAATGGACATCAAGTTGCATTTTTAAATAGGTACCTAGAGGAAGAAATATTTACAGAGCAACCACGAGGTTTTGTTATTCAAGGACAAGAAAACAAGGTATATCGGTTGAAAAAGACTCTATATGAATTGAAACAGGTGCCAAGGTCTTGGTACAACATAATTGATGTAGACTTAGTGAACTTAGGCTTTGAAAAATGCCTAAATGGATTTATTTTATATGTCAAAAAGGCTGATGATGGAATACTTGTGGTGTCTCTTTATATTGATG
This sequence comes from Erythroxylum gracilipes, assembly GCA_026413385.1. Lineage (NCBI taxonomy): Eukaryota > Viridiplantae > Streptophyta > Magnoliopsida > Malpighiales > Erythroxylaceae > Erythroxylum > Erythroxylum gracilipes. Next base: position 7,964,535 of record JANZLC010000201.1, read on the forward strand.
ACTTACTTGTGATAGGAAATAGAAAGGAGCTAATTTACAAGTTTAAAGAAGACATTAAAGATGTTTTCATACGATAGATCTTGGAAAGATGGCATTCTTCCTTAGGATGTAGGTACATCAAAATCAAAGTGAATTTTTTGTGTGCCAATAAAAATATGCAAAAGAGGTCCTTAATAAATTTAATATGGAAGAATGCAAACCAGTTGTAATGTTAGCCCCGAAATTTTTTTTTAAGATTAAGCATGATTAGATTAAATTAAGCATGATTAGAATTCAATTGAGGACATGATTAATTGAAGT
>JANZLC010000201.1:7964934-7980209 GCA_026413385.1 Erythroxylum gracilipes
CCATAACCTAGTTCTAGCAAAAGTACCAAGAGCCTAAGTGACACTTGGCATTTTCCTATGGTCTAATCTCTAACCAAGTTCCTTTTGAACCAAAATCATTAATTTCCATCTTTACAAACTAATCATCTCCAAATGCCTTTTGATTTCTTGTTCCCTATTAGACATATATATATATATATATTTCACAATTCTCCATAGGTAACTCCTAAATTCACCAACTTTCCCAAATACTATATTTCACTAATCACTAATATTTCCAATGTAAGAACCATTCATGGTCCTCAGAAATCCACAAATCAATCCAATTATACTTAGAATTATTCATAATTGCATGTACAATTATTTTCATGTGCATACATGTGTAAGGCATAATATGCATGAGCATAAGGAAGCATGAACATGGAAGTGCATCTCTAACTCTCAATAATCACTCACATTTACTAATTTAACCTTCCCATAGGTAATGGGATGTTACAACTCTCTCCTGCTTAAGAAAATTTCCTCCTCGAAATTCTTACCTGTTTTCTCGAACAGGTGGGGATATTGTCTCCTCATATGCTCCTCTGTCTCCAAAGTTGCTTCTTCAGTTGAGTGGTTTCTCCAAAGGACTTTTACCAATGGAATGACCCTGTTCCTCAACTTTTTGATTTGCGATCCCACAATCTTGATCGGTTCCTCAACATAAGTTAAGTTACTAGCAACCTTAATTTCTTGAGCCGGTATCACATGTGTTGAATTAGATCGGTATCTTTGGAGCATACTTACACGAAACACATTATACAATTGAGACATCTCATTCGGTAAAGGCAACTTATAGGCCAAAGGTCCTATCCTCTCAATGATCTCATAAGGGACAATATATCTAGGGCGCAACTTGCCCTTTTTACCGAATCTCAAAACTCCTCTCTAGGGTGACACTTTTAGGAATACTCTATCTCCCACACTATACTCCATATCATGTCGATGATCCACGTAACTCTTCTGTCTATCCTGGGTCGCTTTAATTCAGCTTCGGATCAACTTCACCTTATCAATTGTATCCTGTATCAACTCTGGGCCTTCAAATATTCTCAAGCCCTCTTCATCCCAATACAACAGCAACCAACATTTTCTACCATACAGCGCCTTATACGGTGCCATTCCGATGTTAATGTGGTAATGGTTGTTGTATGCAAACTCTATCAATGCCATGTATTGATCCCAAGCTCCTCTAAACTCTAATACACAAGCTCTAAGCATATCCTTAACAATCTTGATTATCCTCTCACTCTGTACATCTGTCTAAGGATGAAATGTTATACTAAAATTCAACTTAGTACCATAATAGACTGCAAACTCCTCCAAAACCTCGATGTAAACCTGGGATCCCTGTCCGATACTATGGATACTGTAATCCCATGCAGTCTTATCACCTTATTCACATATTTCTGGGTCAACTGATCCAGTGAGTTATTCTCTCTCACTGGTAAAAAGTGGGTCGATTTAGTCAACTAGTCCACTATGACCCATATAGCATCATACTGCCTCGGAGTCTTAGGTAATCCCATGATGAAGTCCATAGTAATCTGTTCCCACTTTCACTCCGGAATGGGCAACGAATTTTACTTCCCTACTGGAGCCTGGTGTTCAGCCTTCACCTGTTGGCATATCATACACCTAGACACATACTCCGCTACTTGCTTTTCCATTCCAGGCCACCAGAAATGTTACTTCAATATGTTATACATCTTGGTAGTACCAGGATGCATAGCATAAGCGGCCATATAAGCTTCCTCAAGTATCTCCTTCCTTAGATCATCCACATTAGGCATACACAGCCTTTGCTTCAACCACAATGTCTCAACCTTTAATTCAAACTCAGAATCCGAATTTGCCTTCACTTTCTCCATAAGCTTCACCATATCAGGATCTTTATCCTGGACTTTCCTGATTCTGTCATGCAGCATCGGTCTCAACTTTTAAGTAGCAATCAATGCCTCATCTTGCTTTAGATTCAGCTCCATATTCAAAGCTCTCAAATGTATCAAATTAGGTAACCTTGATAATTGAATTTGAGTTGTACTAATATTAGACTTCCTGCTCAAATCATCTACCACCATATTAGCTTTCCTCGGGTGGTATTTAATGATGCAATCATAATCTTTCAGTAGCTCAATCCATCTCCTCTGCCTCAAGTTTAACTCCTTCTGACTCAGTAAATACTTCAGACTCATATGATCAGTGTACATCTGGAAAGTCTCCCCATATAGTTAATGTCTCCAAATCTTTAGAGCAAAGACAACTGCAGCTAGCTCTAAATCATGTACCGGATAATTAATCTTGTGAGACCTTAGTTGTCTCGATGCATAAGCAATCACTTTGTCATGCTACATCAGTACACATCCTAATCCTTGGTGTGACGCATCACTATACACCACATATCCTCCAGTCCTTGATGGAATAGTCTACACTGGTGCAGAAGTCAACTGATATTTCAACTCCTCAAAGCTCTTCTGACACTCCTCATTCCATTGGAGCACTACATTCTTCCTCAGAAGTATTGTCAGAGGGGTCGAGATCAGAGAAAACTCCTCGACAAATCAACGGTAATAACCAGCCAATCCTAGGAAGCTTTAAATCTCTGACACATTTCTCAGAGCTTCCCAATTCATCACTTCCTCTACCTTCTTCGGATCTACCTATATGCAGTCTTCAGTCACTATATGCCCCAAAAACACCACCTGATCCAACCAAAATTCACATTTACTGAATTTGGCATACAATTGCTTCTCTCTCATGATCTACAAAATGACCCTCAGATGATCAGCATGATCCTTTCTGCTCTTCGAATACACCAAAATATAATCAATGAACACAATTACAAATCGATCTAAGTTGGGCTGAAGCACCTTATTCATCAAGGCCATAAAAGCTACCGTGGCATTAGTCAGCCCAAACGGCATCACTAGAAATTCAAAGTGCCCAAACCTGCTCCTGAATGCACTCTTAGGGATATCGTCCTCTGCTATCTTCAACTGATAGTACCCTAATCTCAAATCCAGCTTAGTAAATACCTGAGCTCCATGCAACTAATCATGCAAGTCATCAATTCTAGGCAACGAATACTTATTCTTCATTGTCACCCGATTTAGTTGCCTATAATCAATGCACAACCTCAAAGTCCCATCCTTCTTCTTCACAAATAGCACTAGAGCTCCCCAAGGTGAAACAATGGGTCTAATGAAACCCTTTTCCAGTAACACCTGAAGCTGAGCCTTTAGCTCCTTCAGTTCCACAGGTTCCATCCTATATGGAGGAATAGATATAGGAGCAGCACCTGGAACTAAATCAATCGTGAACTCCGTTTCCCAATCTGGTGGTAAACCAGATAAATCTTTGGGAAACACATCTAGGAACTCCCTAACCACTGGAATGTCCTGTGCGCTCTGCTCCACCCTTGTATCAATGATATCGGCCAAATAAGCCTCACATCCTCCCTGCATCAACCTCAATGTACTCATAAAGGTTATCATCCTAACTGGCGCTGCCTGACTAACTCTTCTGAATACTGCCCTCGGCTGACTAGGAGATTCCAGTACTACCTCCTTGGTATAGCACTTCATGATGGCCCTATGGTTAGTAAGCTAATCCATGCCTAAGATTACATCTATCTCCCACAACTGCAATACTATCAAGTCTGCCTCCAACTCTGCTTGCTCAATCCTAATTACGCACCCCTTGCATACCTCACCAATAATAGTAGTACTACCTAGAGGTGTAATCACCTCTAGCCCATACTGTAGTAACTCCCTATCATAATGCAATCTACATGACAAATGCGGTGCGATAAAGGAGCAGGTTCAATTAAGTTCAAAATTTTAGTTTCCATAGTTATTCAGATAGTGATTGGATTGGACATGTAGATGACATGCGAAGCACCTCAGATTACTATTTTAGCTTTGGTTGTGGAATTTTTTCTTGATGTTGAAAAAAAAAGAAAACATAACACAATCCACAAAAAAAGCAAAATATATGGCAATTGTTGCTGCTATAAATCAAGCTCTTTGGATCACAAAGTTTCTAACAGACTTACATATAGAATTAATAAAAAAAAAGCACACAGATATTTGTGGATAATCAAGCTGCAATTTCAATAGCCAATCATCAGATGTTTCATAGCAGAACAGAGCACTTCAAAATAAAATTTTATTTTCTAAGAGATTTTCAAAAGAAAGGGGAAGTGCAATTGATTCACTACATAATAGAAAATCATGCCATGACATTCTAGCAAAGGCATTGCCTAAAGTTAGATATGAGTTCTTAAGGCAAAAGCTTGGTGTATGCACCTTCAAAACCGAGTAGGATTGTCGATTGTTATGACTTTATAAGCTTTTAACAAACATTAGAAAATTTGTTTTATTTTGTGTTATTCTTTATGCAAATAAATTTCAGTTAAGATTATCACATTATATGGTAAAATTTTCTGTATTTTAGTTTTAAAATTTTCTGTATAAATTGATGTTTTTGTCATTGAATTAAAATTAGATTTCTACAATTTCTAAATATACTTAACTCCTGTTAACCAACCAACAGAATTCTGTCTTTTTGTATGATAAGTCACATATCGATGCATCCGTGACTCTTCTCAACAAATTCTTCATAAAGATAAAATCTTAAGATCTTTCCTTTAGAATCTTGCCTAAAAGTTGACCAGATTTTGTGAAAAGAGTGATGACTATAGCGTTTCTTATCACGAACACAAAACAAGGACTCACAAGGATGACTGATAAGTCCTTGAAATACCATTCAGGTTGTGTTTGGTAGGGTGATTTGTAATGGAAGGAAATAGAACGTAAGATTATTCCATCATTTGAGAGAAGGATTTATAATGGAATGAAATGAAATAGGATAGAAGAGGAGGATTTAATATTACATCATATTCTATCTTAAATAGTAAAAATGAGTTAATGGGGAGGTTTAAGATGAAATATAAAATGAAAAATATGTACTACCTAATATATCCTCAATAATTTTTTTATAATACCAATTGGAGGGAGAGCTGTATGCCAATAAGCTCAAAGAGGAGACAAGTACGGAGGAGAGAGGAAGTTGTCAATCTTGTTTTCTCGCTCCCTGATCTGTATAAGTCACCGTTTACAACTCCAACGTTGGAGGACTCATGACTGGTCGGCGTGGAATTTTCACTAGTTTTATTCTTGTCCTTGTCCGGATCCCAGGTCAGTAGTTTCTTATCTCTATTAAGTTTCCAGAGTGCAGGTTCAGGTGTCCGGCGCCCAAGTAACCTCCTTGCTGCTTCTCTGTTGTCATATGCATACATGTGTGGTTACAATATTTTGCTTGCTATTATATTTTGCATTAGATTTGTCGACCTCACTTACGTTGCAATGGTTTTGGTTTTGGTTTCTTATACTTAACATGAGACCTCTTTGTGTGCTTAATCTGGTTACTTTCTAGTGTCCCTGAACCGTTTTGTCTCGTTAAGTCCTGCATGGGAGAGTTTTCTTGCAACCACCCAACATGTTTTCGTTCCCCGGTGACTGGAGTAGCCTTTATGCTTTTTAGTTTTAGCTCAGGCACTGTGTACGTTTCTGGGTTCAGGGGAGGGGATGGGGACGCAGAGTTTCATGCATGTCATACGAGGACTATCTTTCGCGTTGCAGGTCCCATAGCACGTTTAGATCGTACCCGCTTCTCGAGCCTCCTGACAACCTGATGTTGCCCACTCGAACACCCCCCCTTTAAGCTTCACGGTCTGTTCACTTTTTCCTTTTCGTATCTTGGTACTTCCCTTTGACGCAAATCAACCTCTCCTTCTAATCACAAGACCCTTGGATGCTTTTGAGCATTTTCCTAGAATTGCTTCCTATTCGGCGGCCCACAATTCCCTTTTTCCACGTGCTTGTGTATCTAGTGGATTCTTTAGGAGACTTGCATACGGGTATTATATTTTCATTTACTGGCGCTTCCTTTGTCCACTTTTTTTTAAATTATTATTATTATTATTATTATTTTAAGTATCTTTTTCTTAATAGTATTAGTTTTACCTAACATTACGTGTGATCGTCGTTTGCTTTTGGATTTCACTACTATTTATGTATTTCTTTTTTGGATTGTTTTCTGTAGTGGTAGTAATAGTGGTATTTATTTCTGTATTTCTGTATTGCATTTTCTTATTCTTAACTTTCCTACTTTCTTAGCAATATTATTTCTTTAATAATAGTGTCTGGTAGTGCTTTTCTAGTCATTAATTTTTTAAGCGTGCCAGTTCTTTAATTATTGCTGTTGTGTACTATAAGACTTCCCCAGATCCCACCTCACTGCGAGACTTCAGACTAAGTGTGAGGATGATGATAATGATGATGAGCAATTATACTCTCAACCCTAATAACAACAAGCAAAACAATACATCTCATTATTTCTATCAAGGATAGAATAATCATTCATTATTATTATACATACATTTCATTTCATTTCATCCATCTTCCAAACAATATTTCATTATTAACCCTTTTATCCCTCTCAAACAACAATTTTCTAATATTATATCTATTTATATTTTATTTCATTCCATTAAAAATACCTTACATTTAACCAAACATAACCTATTTGAATGTATTAGTAGCTAGATTGAAAACCTTGAAACTAAAGCTAAAGGAAGGCACATTTCTACCATCGAGATCAAATTTGCTATCTTTTCTTTATAATAACTTGCGAGACAACAAACATGTGAGGTTTACGGTCTACCGTGAGCATTTAGATAATAGTTACACAGTCAAACATGTACTCCGGAAACTTACCAAACAGTTAATGATGGATTAAAATTAAATTGCAAAAGTGACAGGCAAACTTTATATTATCTCCAATTTCTTAGTATTTTTTTTCCTCTTTCCGGTTACAACGTCCCTCCGAAAGAAAACCATCATCCTAAATAAAGGACGAAAGAAAACCTATCATGCGTATTCACTGCGTGATAATGGATAAGATCAATGACAACTTACGGAATCTACTACCAGAGAGTCATCCACGTCAAGTACATCTAAAAATACTATACAACTCCAAAGAATATAAACCGGAACAATCCCGGAGGAAGAGAAAATGGTTATAAGCTCACGGTTCAAATCCATGCCTCCCATTTGAGAGAACAGAAATGTCTTCCATCAATTGATGTTCGTCAGTCACTTTATGCTGATTCAAAACTCTAGGCTTGTTTTGCTTCAGAATAACAAAAAATCCCCAGAACCAAATAAAACAAAGTAGAACCGCAATTTTATTCAATGAAGCATATATAAGATGATCCACAAGACATTGCTCAGTTGTTCCTGAGATGTGATAAACAGCCATGAAATCAATAACCCCAATAATCATTGCGGATTTCATCATCGAACTTCTTCTTCACCTCAGGATGCTGCTCAAAGTATTCATCAGCAGTCATGGTACTGATCTTTTTCTGTCATTCCAGTAATAAATCCCATGAGAAAATTGTCACATAACAGAAAAAAAATTTAAAAAGCCTTTCGTTTTCCTTTTTCTATTTGCATTTCCTTTGAAATTGACCAGAAAAACCAAAAAAAAAAAAAGAGAGCATCCCTCTCACCTTCAGCTCTTGTACTTCTGCAATCTCCTTCTCTAATCTCTCTGATTCCTTAAGAGATTGCTCTTCTGCTTGCTTCAGTTCCACCAACTGTAGCAACAGATTAGGCTTCATTAGATGATAAAATAATAAAAGTACTCAACTTCCACCGGATAATAGATATCATTTTCATATAGAACGACAATTCATAACCTGAATTTTAAAAAAGTGGAGTTTAACTTACAATTTATTTGAGTAAAAGATATGGACACCTGTGATTTAACTCATTCCTAAGAAACTCCTATGATTTAATATTCTCTCTATATTTTGTTAAATGGACAAACATATCCTTTGTATTAGTCTTCCAGTTAAAAAACTAGTCGGAACTGACACATGGTATCGTTTGAAGCATGCCATGTGTCAATTCCATCAAAAAGGTTGACAGAAAACCTAACAAAAGGGATGTATGTGTCCATTCACCAAATTACGAGGAATTTTTTTAAACATACTATAGAAATTTTTTCAAAACACGAGTCAAACAAGCAGAGACTCCGTATATTTATCCCAATTAATTTCTTCGGAGAAAAACAGTGAGATTAATGAAAAAGAAATTGCTTGTGTCTGAAAGTTTCAGTAAAGAATGCTGACATCAGATATTTGTGAGGAAGTACTCATAATCTTAAAGATACTCACCAGAGAATCAAATTTAGGTTTGTATTCAGGAGTTACGGTATCAACAAACTTGGGAATTTCAACACCTGAAAGGTAATACATCGTAATGCAAAGTTAATTTCAGATCAAAAGGAACCCAATGACGTAATGTTTGGTAAGATGCAACATGATTGGATGAAATTTAAAGTGCAACGGAACATGGGGCGTAATGTAATAGGCATTCATAGAGTCATCTGCTTTATGGTGAGCTGCCAAACCCAACAAAACTTTCAATGGTGTACACCATCATAAATTTTATAAACAACCTCATGAAGGAACGGATGGTCTGATTTAATATTTGATTAAATTACGTCTCTAATTGCAAATACTATGTTGACTTCAAATTGCAAGGGGTTTATTGCATAAGAGTAATTAAGGCAGCATATATACAAATAATGGTTGGCTCCATTCCGACGCAGATAGAAAATCTTGCAGAATGGTAATGGAGATATCAATGCCTAGCTCAACTACGTGACCTTCATGTCAGCAGCTTCAACTACAAACTTAGAACCAATGACAGGAGGTTTACAATGCACTCTCCACAACTGTTAAAAGTCAACTCTGCAAATTATGCCGCGTGCCCACAAAGCATCAACTCTTAGGTTATAGTGGTCTTCATCTAAGAATTTTCATATTTGAATTAATCAAGAAAACTATTTATCCAATTAAATAAGAATGTGCCCAAAGAACACAGCATTTCTTGATATGCAGAATATCAGACAGTACAATTGCTCCACCAACCAACTTAGTTTGTAGGTAACAAGGTCCTTCACACTCTTGGCAATTCCAACTTGTTCCACTTTGACATGGATTTATCCTAGAAGACAGGGACCTAATATGCACAAAGCATCCCCAACATGTGATAGACCAAGTAGTTACTTCGCTGCAGTTATAATTTCCTAATGGACCAATATTATGGAATCAAATTTGGTTATCACCACTCACGAGATACTGAGCAGACTCAAAAGGAAATAAATATTAGCTAGATATCATAACACTACTATGAATTATGAATCTTGGTACATTATGCCTCTTGCTCCGCCATTCCTAAATATTTATTTGTCAGCTAAGCCTAAGTACACATTACATCGGTTTGGAACAGAAAACCACAATAAAAGCAATAGAGGGATTTCAGAAGCGTCAAATAAATGGAAGAAAAACCAAAAGTACCCCATCCTCTACTGTCAAGGAAAAGGTAGACCTAACCATCACATAAAGGAGCCTACTAATGGATCTCTTTTAACCACATGGTAAACATTGTGTGTAAGAAACGGATGAAGGTATCAAAATGAGGGACAGAGGAAACTTTATCAAAAAATGCTTATGAAGGATTAGTGAGGAGACAGACATACTGTCATATGCTTCCTTGTACATATCCACCAATTTAGAACCAATTCCTTTTCTGTAATACTCCCAATCTATGGGCTCAGGTTCCTGCATAATTAAAACCAAAACCATTTGGAGTTTATTATTAAAAAAGACTTCAAGTCAATCAGCATTTTTTGCGTAAGAACTTTCCAGGATATAAGAAGAAACAAAACCAGTGAAGGTTAATGGAACAGACACCAATACTCAAACATTGTACAAGAAGACGACATGCATAGAAGGGAATAACAACGTGTCACAATTAATATTGGATTAGGGTTTCACAACAAGTAACAATACAATCACAAGACAACGCAAAGGAGTTGCTGCTTATATAGCTTAAAGGATGCAATTACAGGCTTACACCCCATGTCCACCTCCTAAAATCTTCAACTGTTACTACTTTCTGCAAATAAGGAAAATAAGAACCAAATGCAAATACAAAAGCAAACATCAATCATAAAATTCATCAAATCAACATTAAAAAGGTGATATTTACAAGTCCAACCAATGACAAAAAGTGATAACCCCAATGCAATTTAGAATCATTTTCAGACGAAATCAACTTAAATAAAAATCCAGCTCACAACAACAGATTAACTACATATTACGCTCGTGCTCTACTTGATTTCTGTCACCCATAAAAAAGCTTTCACTATCCCCAATCTCCAACAAAGGAAACTGTAAGCCAAAAAACTACAAATAACTCTCTTTGGTCCATTACTTCACGGCATAAACGGATGAAAAACATATCACTTGAAGAAGCCACAGTATCGTAACACCATAAAATTTTAGAAATAATCTCTAGAAAAGCAAGCAAAAAAATACAAGTTCGTGATAACAAAGAATCCATGGAAAAGTACAATCATTTATCAACAAAGAATCAAAACGGATAATCCGCAGGATCAGATCTAGAAATGGGGAACGAAAAACAAAATCAACCAAAACCGCCAATCGAAAATAAAGCCCTGGATATACCTGACTGAACTTGGTTTGGAGTTGGGAGTTGACTTCGTCGAAGGTGCGACGGAGAGTGGCGAACTCCTTGCGAGCCTCATCGGAGACGAGAAGTTTCGCCATGCCTTCCCAGTCAATGCTCTTGGACGCCTTGAATGCCACATCTGTCACTTTCTTACCTGCTCCGCTCATCGTTTACCTCCGAAATCTCACGCCGCCCCTATCACTAACTACGTCCTGACTGCACTCTCTTTTTGTTTCTGTTCTTTTTTCCTCTCCAACTGTGAAACAGCTATCTCCACACAGCACTTTGGCTGCTTCCACGCACACAAATCGCTCGCTTCGTTATGTCTCTTGGCCAAGTAGCCAATCAAATCCCCACATCGTCAGGGGAGTGGATGAAGTAAAAACGGAAAGGGAAGATGATTCCTGTTCTATATGGGCCGCATAACACTAGGCCTTTCGGACCAAAAAGATTTCGGCTGTTTTATGGGCCCCATCATATACAAGGGCAAAGATGTATGTTCAGTCTTAAGGTAAAAATCCTTTTAGTTTTTACAATTCTTGAAAAATATTTCTGATTTTAATTTTCAAAAAAGTTATTTATCTTAAATTTTCATTAAAAATTACTAAGAAATACATGTGATAAGAATATTATATATAAACTAATTAAATGTCACCAATATAGTACTCTTAAACTGAACTCGAACAAATTAAATTTAATTTTAAGAGATGAATTAGTTTGAGTTTAATAATTAAATCAAATCGTTGTATAAATATTATTGGATTAGTTTATACATAATGTTCATATTATAGATATTTTGATAATTATTTTTTAACCAAAGGATTAAAAAAATTCAAGAAAAGTAAAAGCTATGAAGAACTTTTTCAAAAATTTAATAAATTAAAAGGTTTTCTAAAATTTCTTAAATCACAAAAAAGTAAATACTTTTTTATTTTTAAAATTTTTTATGATTATTTTATTCACTTGCCATAAACTTTTTATATCATTTTATTTTACTGAAAAGTTGAGTTCCAAATTTACATTTACCATCATTTCATTTTATTCAAAAGTTGAGTTCCAAATAAACTTGACCCAAATTTAATAAATTGAGCATCAATCAATTCAACATCTGACCGAACTTAAGCTTAGGAATTGAAGAACTGAAACAAAAGCCCAAACCGATGGCCCGAAATGACCTACACCCGATTACAAAACAACATTATTTTTTAAAAATTTAAAATGAATCAAATTCGATTTCAAGACGCGTGACTCAAAACTCAACGATTCAGACTCAAGGCCACCTCTTAGGAGTCCCCAATAGCTTCAAATCAAGTATGATTGGTTTTTGGCTCTTATGAAATCTTTTCTTAGATGACATAAAAGAAGATGTTATAACTTTTATGCATTATGAATGATTGAATAGCCAATCATGTCATTTTAATTTAAGTTGGATGATAAAAGCAAATGCTTTGCCTAAACTTTCTAAATGCATTTATACATTAAAAACTGCATTTAGGCTATACTTAATAAGGTTAACATGTAAAACTAAAATTTACATATTAATCCGTTTTTTCATCTATGCTCACTCGATTCTCTTAATTAAGCATTGGCTTATTCTACCAGTCGTTTTCTGACCTCAGTGCCTCCCATTTTCGGTTTAGTTCTTCAGAAGGCAGAAATTTTTTTTTCACAAACATTCATGGATGATACCTGAACAATTTATATCTAATATCAATACTCATCTGAATCAGATTCATAATACTCGTCATCTCCATCTCCATCTTCATCAGACTCTCCGTCATCATCATCATCATGATCGTACAATATATGATCCTCATCCCAAAGTGGACACGAGCATGTTGATTTTTTATTCTTCCACTCAGCACCGCAGGTGTAGCAAAATTCATAGCCGCATCTACAAAACAATCACAATAATCAAACTAACTACAATGTGTGAGCATTAAAGGCTTAATATAGCTTCTTCCCTCGCTAAAGAATCTTCTGCTAGATCTAACTTTGTTGAGATGCAACATGAAATATCTTTTGGCTTCACCGTGTTCATATACCAGACAACCATGTAGATGGGTGAAGAAAGAATGGGCCGAGGACAAAGATTAAAGCCTGGGGAAGATCTTACTTCTTCCACAGCTGTACTCATAAAAACCAATTCCCTCTCATGTTTAAACGTTCCATAAAATGGTTTTAATGGAACGATATATATATATAAGAGAGCAATTAAAAAGAACTAAGTGCGGAATGGCATAACTGCACAAAGGAGGTTTCACTTTATTTTCTTTCTCAGCTTCTACTATTCACTATTGAACACTGGACTAAGCACAATTTACAAAAACTTACATTTTCCCACCAAGTAATATCTATTTGTCGGCGGAAGTCGTATTTGCATATTCAAAAGAACATCAATTAAAAAGGACATGGAAGTATAGTACCTGCAAGTCATGTGATAACAACCTTCAGCAAGCTCGATCATATGGTTACACTTCACACACTGCCGCCAAAGATTCCTTGTCGCAAGAGACTTTAGTTTCATATCTTCTGGAGGATTGGGATTCAACCTTTTGTAGGTATTACATGTCATGTTATTATGCCAGGGGACCTTGCAATTAATGCAGAAAAGACGAGAACATATCGTGCAGCGCCCAGCACCTGCAGTACCTTCAAATGCAAAAATCTCTTTTTTTGACATCAATGCTGAGCACTTGGGATAAGGACAATATACTCTCTCAGTAACAGGAATAGAAGCCTCCTTTATTCGTTGTCTCATGACCTTATCTAACTTGGATGTCAAAAATTTCCCGCAGCTGTCAACATTAAGCTCAGAATTGCAGTCTACATGAGGACATTTTGGCACCATACCATGAAGCAACTTAACCTCCACATGCTGTTTCATACAAGAGAAGCAGTACCGGTGCTGGCATCCATCAACAGAAAAAATATGCTCAGCATCGGCATCTTCTAAACAGATAACACAAGTCTCATTAGGAGTCCTGCGACAGCCAGACTCTGTAGACATGGTGACTTGCGATAGTATTGCTTCCCTTGCAAGTTTAAATGTAGAAGTCATAACATTACGTGCCACAAGAGTAGTCTTGCAATCCAGAAATTTCTTTTGCAGTAAGGACACCTGATTAACTAGCATAGCAATCTTCCTCTGCTTCGGAGGCCACCTACCAATGATCTGCATAACAGGATACGATTGCAACATTACACTAATTTATATAGTAACATGATAACATTTGTTACTAGTAGTGCAAGGCAAATTTTATGGTCCATTAACAACCAAGAATGTTCAATCTATGTTCAAATTTCAAACAAGATTACTTAATTTAGTTCGATCCTATGACGGGAGGGGCAAAAAAAAAAAAAAAAAAAAGAACCAAAGCACTCACGAATTGGAAAAGTGGAAAGCAATCACAGTGAATCACAATCCTCTTGAGCTCCAAAGCGAGTGCCGCATCAAGGCCTTCAATCAAAGCCTTGCACTCGGCAGTAGTCTTGTTCATTCCATAACTATTCAAAGGCTTCCGTAACTCAAATACCAAGTTATTTTGCGGGTCGCAAATTGCCACTCCAATTCCCCCCAAAACCGTCTCTTCCCCAACAACCGTCTCTTCACCAAGCAAACCCTTGAAATACAGTCTAAATACGTTGTCGTCGCTTGTGGACGATCCCTCTCCGAAGGGCTTCTCGAAATTGTCGCCCCACTCACGCCATTCATGCTCCGGAATTCTGAGAATCTCACGCGCCACTCTCTGGTCGTGGACGCAACGTTGGAGATCTTCCTTCACTCGCCGCATTTCGAGCTCAAATTGCTTGCGGTCATCAATCTCTTGTTCGAGTTTCTTCAGTTCTGAGAACTGGAGGGCGGGGAAAGAAAAAGAATCGGTTGAAGGAGACGATTGTGGCTGTGGCTGTGGCGTTGGCGGTGAGAAGGAGGTTGATGGAGTGAGAGCGAGGGAGGCGTCGAGGGCTTCTTGGAGTTGGAGTTCGAAAGCGAAGTGCAGGTCGGATTCTACGTTTTGCGCCGCCACTAACTCTTGGCGTTGTTCGGAGAGGAGGGAGCTGAGGTCTTCGCCGTCGTCGTCGCGCATGGAAGTGGCTGCTGGGGCTGTCGGCGTCGCCATATTGAGGGATCCAAAAGCCCTCAGAAACAAATTAAACTTTCGGTATTTTATTGGGGATGGGTATTGGCCAGTGACAAGTGAATTTATTGTTATTCAAATTATGCAGGGTTGATAAGTTTAAAAAGGATTAAAAGAATGAACAGTTCGTGGTTAGCTATTCATTATTATTATAAGAAAAATAAAAATAGTTTAGTATTTCACTTTAGGAGAATGCTTCCAATTTTTTATTTAGTAGAGAAATAAAAATTATTTTTTAATAATAGCTTTTTTAAAAAATTAAAATATAATTATTAATTAATTAATTTCATTCTAATTAATTAAAATATAATTTATTAATTAATTAAAATATAATTTATTAATTAAAAATAATTAATTAATTAAAATATAATTCATTCATTAATTAATTAAATTATTATTAATCAATTAATTAATTACATTTTAATTAATTAATTAAAATTTTGTAATTAATTAATTAATAATAATATTTATTAATTACAATATAATTAATTAAAATACAATTAAGTAA
>JANZLC010000201.1:7980309-7991265 GCA_026413385.1 Erythroxylum gracilipes
TAATATAATTAATTATTTAGTTATAATATAATTAATTAAAACATAATTCATTCATTAATTAATATATTATAATTAATTAATTACAATATAATTAATTAGAATATAATTAATAAATAGATATATTTTAAATAATTAATTACAAAATAATATTTATATAAAAGAATTAGGAAAATAATTCTCTCATGAAATGGATTTACAAATAACAATTATTTAATCGTATTAAAAAGATTATAAACAACTAAAAAGATCGTGTAATTCAAGTTTCAAATTGGCTTATCTTATCTCATGAAAATTTAATTTTCCATTTTCTTATGTTATAAATAGAAATACACTTTAATAGACTCGTATGAATTCATACAGTTCATTTGACTCAATGAAATGAGTTAAAAAAAAATTAAAAAGGCTTTAAGTTTAAGAATTAGCCTATGAACTGATCTTATATTCAAAAATTAAGTCTCACTCTTACTACTGTTTCGCGAGAAATCACTCTCCTCTCATTCTCATGTCTTACTCTTCATTAAATGATTTAAGTATTTTTATTCAAATAATTTCACATAATTGCATCTGTTAAGACATCCATGAATGTCACAATAAATTGGAGGTTCAATTTTACAATTTTATAATAGATCGTATTTGAATTTTAAAATTAGGCTCATTTCATAGGTCAAGTTAAATATGGATTTTTACAATTTTTTTTTGTTGAACTTTTTTTAATTTCAATTTACTCAAACCATGTATAAATCGACAATTAAAAGAAGAGAAGACATTGATAATTGAAATATAATACAGGGATAAGAACTATTTAATTGCCAAACATGTTTGATTTTACTTTTATTTTTTGTAATTTTTATTTTTATTTCTCATTTTTGGTTATTGAGTTTTTTGGTTAAAAAACAAAGACTTGTTTATTTAAGATTTGTAATGAAAATCAAAATAAAATTTCGTTTTGTTGAAATTTATGATAAATGTTGAAAATAATAACCTATTTGGTTTCATCATCTTGTTTTCTATTTTATTTTTATTATACTATTAAATTTTAATATTAAAATTTAATCTAATTCATTTTTTAATCTATCAATTTATATTCTTAAATGAATTGATTCTCATTATCATTTGAAATAAAAAGGTATGAATATTTAATATAAATTTATAAATTTATATAACAATTTTATATAATAAGAGTCTATAAATTAAAAAATTACATTAATTCTTTCTAAATAAATGATAAAATATTTTCATCATGCTACAATGCTATGAAATATAACATTTATAAAAAGAAACATGTATCAATTGAAAATTTCATTAATATAATTATTTTATATGTATCTAACAATTTCTTCTCGCTTTGAAGACATACTTTGAAATTATACTGAAGTAATATTATATTTCACTTGAGAACTTCTATTTACATTTGTTCTATTTACATTTGCACTTTTCATAATTGTCTCTTCATTTTTAGCATAATTGTTAAATAATTCATTGATTTGTTCATATATTATAATAAAATTATGTATAACACAATAAATAATAATGATGTATTTTTATTTCTTTATATCATAACTCATCATGTTCAAAAGCATAAGAAATCTTGCTTTTAAAATGTCAAAACATCTCCCAGTAACATTTTTTAATGAAGAATGTATGTGATTAAATAACTCTCGTAGACCTTGAGGTCTTTCTTCCTCTGTAATATCATAAATGATATTTCTCACATTGATGTAGTGAAAAAAATCTAAGTATATTATTTTAGTCTAAGCCAACCAAATAGAATTTACCTAAATTTATAAGGAACATAATATTAATAAAAACCTATTAAAATTAATTGTAATTGCTATATTTATTTAAAATAATGTGTTGAACTAAAGGAGGTCTCAATTGATGTTTTGATGATAACAAAATATAGTTATTACTAATGTGTTTATTATTTTAATGAAAAATAAGATTATAATAACATGAAGCCATATACTCAAGAAAATGATATATGAAATTGATAAAAAGAAGTTGAAGTTTGCACCTGATGAAATGAATATCAAAATTAAAAATAGAAGAAAATTAAGGCTCATCAAGGCCATTTCACATTTTATATTATTATTATTTTATTTATGAGCTCACTTTGTTTGATGATCTAAAAAGCTCACCATGCATAATCTTTTCATCTTATTTCATTGCACGAGTCTTTACATTCATCAAGGCAATGAAGCTTTTGATTTTAATATGAAAGCCCCTAGATCTTTCAATAATCTTTGGGAAACATTTTGGGAATTGTTCTAATCATATTTGGATTAAACAAATTATTTTGAGCATTTGAAAATGTTAAAATAATGTTTTTGGGTGATTGGTCGACCTATATGAGTTAGTAGTCGACCAATATAGGTTAAAGTTGTTAAAATTAATATACCGTGAGTTTGTAGCAACATTGCTTAATGTATTGGTCGACCAATGTGTCTAATTGGTCAACCAATGTGTGATATTGGTCAACCAATATGTGTACCAGTTGACTAATGTTTAATGACTAATGATTCTGGTACTATAAATGCATACTTGTTAACCAATATAGCAACCAATGTGTCATATTGGTCATCCAATATGTGTGTCAGTTGACTAATGTTTAATGACTAATGAATCTGGTGCTATAAATGCATACTAGTCAACCAATATGCTATATTGGTTGACCAATACATCGAATACAACTATTGTAATGACTATTTTTGGGTCCTAAAACAATATAAATAGGTGTTTCTCATTGGTTTTAGGTGTTGTATACACACATTTCAAAGATTTTTTTGAATCATTTGGGCATCACTATATCATATTTGTGTGAGTGAATCATATTGGGTTTATTAAGTGAATAAGTGAGATATTTGTTAGTTGTAATACTTTGTTAAGATGTTGAATATTGTACTTGGTGAATATTGAGAGCGGACATAGGCAATGGTTGTTTGTCGAACCATTATAAATCTATTTATATTCTCTCTTCCCTATCCTTTTTAAAATATTGTTCAATTAACTATTTGATTTATGTTAAGTAATTGCCTCATTCTTATTTATATTGATTGTTGTTAATTGAGTACTTTGGTCAAAAAAAACTCAGAAAATTGTTAAAATTTTATAAACAACCAATTCACCCCCCATGGGGACTAAGAAGTGATATCAAAACGGGTTTATTAGACTAGTATTTCTAACAAAATCTTATAGCAAAAATCATAATGGCATATTTAGGAGCATCATTATCATCGTTCAACCAAGAGGGACAAAGCATTAATATACCACCTTTCTTTGATGGAAATGATTATCTTTAGCGAAAACTAGGATGAGATTCTTAATAATGGCCGAAAGTGTAAACCTTTGGCAAATAATGTCCAATGTTCCTTTTATCCTTACTAAAATTAGAGATAACAAAAGGAACCCAAATTAAAGAAAGAATGAGAACTTCAATATAAAAGATTAGTTTCCTTGAATAATAGCGCTATGTACATCCTATATTATGCATCAGGAAGAAATTAATTCAATAGGGTCTCTATGTGTGAAACAACTCATGAAATTTGACATACTTTAGAAGTTACACATGAGTGAACCAATCAAGTGAAAGAGAGGAAAGGAAGCATGCTAGCGCATCAATAAGAATTGTTTTAAATGAAGCATGATGAAAACATATCTACCATGTATACTAAATTTATTGATATTGTTAATGCTCTCAAAGGTCTTGGAAAGACCTATACTCATGTTGAAATGTTAAGAAAATTACTTAGATCCCTTCCAAACAAGTAGCAAGCTAAATTGACAACCCTACAAGACTTCAATGATCTAACAATGCTACTACTAGAGGAACTTATTAAATCTCTTATTAAATATGAGACGTGGCTCTAAGAGATAGAAGAAGAAGCGACGCTTTAAAAAAAGGAATTTAACATTTAAAGCCTCAAAGAAAGAATCAAGTCAAGAGAAAGAAATATCAGCTAGCGAAAGCAATAAAGAAGATATTGTTTTAATTATTATAAAATTAAATAAGTTCTTGAAGAAGAACATCTATAAAAAGGACTTCAAGGAACTTAAAAATAATTTAAAACATAAATCTTCTAACATTACTTACTTTCAATGTAGAAAACCCGACCATATAAAGTCACAGTGTCCTCGACTCAAAGATATTAGAAATATAAAAGAAACTATAAGAAGGAGAAGAAGGACAAGAAGAAAGTACTTAAAGAATCAACTCGGTATGACATAAGTGAATCCAAAAGCGAGTTTTCAGAAGAAGAGATAGCTTACATGTGCTTTATTGATATAGATGATGATGAGGTAACATCCAACCCTAACTTGTGTGATAGTTTTATTAATTTGAATTATAATGAAGTAAGTGAAAGTTTAGAAATCATAAGTAAGAAAAGGAAGAAATTGTCTTCCAAACTCAAAAAAGTTCAAAAAGAGTTAAATGCATACGTAGGTGAGAATGAAAAGATGAAAAGTGAATTGCATAACATTAAAGCATCTAAAAATGTGACTATTGATTATAATTTTGACTTAGATGCTTTATTATAATCACGACTTAGATGCTTTAAGGCGTGAGAATGAAACATTGAAAAAAGGTAAATTCTATTAAAGACTATTTATCCAAGGTTACGAAAGGTATGAAGAATTAAAAAATTTGCTATGAGCTCAAAAGAATTGCAATTATAAGTATGGAATAATATATAACTATGGAAGTGAAGGCAAGTCTAAAATAACATTTGTCAAGTGAAAATTTTGAATAGTGATAAACCATTGCCTAAAATGACAAATGAGCATAGAGCATCTACATATAAGCATGCTCATGCACCTAACACATCCACTAGGGCTCAACCTAAGAGCAAATATCATTCTTTTATATATAGCTCATAACCTAGACATAGATTTCAATACTATCAAGGGAAGAATAGGCATAATTTCTATAATAACATGTAAACCCACTCACACCTTTTTGGCCTAAAAGAAGCATACATCAAGCCTTTATTCATAGTAGGTATCGTACATATAATCATAGTAGGACTTCACACTATCTTAGTAGAACATTTAATACATTTAATGTCTAAAGAAAACTTTTTTATTATGTATACACACATAGAATTCTAAGCAATGCATTTATGCACCATCATTATTCATATAACATGATATGTCATTTTTGTGGTAACTTTGGACATATTGATAGCTTTTGTTATCTTAAATAAAGAATGTCAAGTAAACCCTTTAAAGGACGGGTTGAAAAGAAGAAAGAATCTAATAACTAAGGAACAAAGCTTATTTGGATTCCTAGAACACATTGATTACCTTAGCTTGTAAGGTTATTATGAAAAGAAAAAGCAAATGGTATGTAGTAGAGATAATAGTAATTGAATTAAGCAATATTTTTAGAATTTATATCTTTTATCTTAATGAATCTAAATTTCTTGCCTCGATGAAAATCTTGAAGATTTTATTATAGGATATGGAGAATTTAATTCCTAAAATTAACCATCAAGACTTCTCAAATTGTTGAACCAAATGAGAAAGATGAGAAGGTTAATATACCACTAATGGATTGAGAATTTAAGAAAAATCTTCACCCAAATCTCTTATAGGTAATGTTCAACGTGAGAAAATTATATTTTCATAATTTAGAAATATTTAATTAATCTTGTTTATATGTCAACTAGAGTATAAATCCTAGGTGATGATTATTTAGGTTTGAATTATGAATAAAGTGTTTCTAAATTGTAAACTTAAGTATCTAGAGACTATATGCAAAATAAGGTCACTAAATTAGAATTTACATCAATTGAGTTATTATTTATCTAAACTTTTGAACAAGGATAAATCTTTTCCAATTAGAAGAGAATTAGGTATGTTTGATGGTAATTCTATATGATAAATATCCCTTTTTATTTTCTTGATTAACTTTGTATGTTCCAATTCTTTTTTTAAAAGGTTTTTGATAATCCTTGATTAATATTTCTATAACCCATTAAGTGTTTTGATTTTTAAGCTTGAGTTTTAAAGCTATCTTTTAGTTTTACTAAACACAATGGTCAACCAATATTTTAGTGTGGTCAACCAGTGTAAGCAAAAGCCATGTTTTTTTCCTTTTCAATGAGTTTGTTGGCTTTTTGGTCACTTGTCTAGTTGCTTAAATAGTCACATTAGTTGACCAAAATCTCCTTTACCTAAAGAAATTTTGTTCCAGTGAGTTTGTGAAAATATTAGTCGCCACCTTTGGTTATCCATCAAAATAAATTGGTTGACCAATATACTTCCCTAATCGACCAGTAGATTGTGTTCTAAAGTCAATCCAATTTTTTTCACCACGTCTCTACTATTCACTCTTTCTTCTCTCTAACACACCAACACTAGTCAATCAATTGAGGCATGAGGTTGACTAGTCCTCCTGTTTGTTTCTAATATCTTCTTAGCCTCTTTTCTTCTATTATCATATTTTATGTTTATATCCTCCAAAACACTAAACAATTTACTTTGTTCCTTGAAAAACACCATCCTTCATTACATAAAAATCTTATTAAATTGCATCAAATTAAAAATTCGTTACTCTTAAATTTCATAATTGGGATTTCCAAAAAAATTTCTTAATTAAGAATTATTTTTAAATCGATTCCTTCTTAGTTAAATTAAAAAAGGATTTAAGATTGTTTCTCTTTTTAATTATATTGGTACATCTTTAATTTTGTATAATTTTGGTATTTTGAGTACCATTTATATTTTTGAAATTTTGACGCTTTATAAAATATATGTTATTTTATGAAATTGATTGTTGGATATTATAATTATGCTTTTATTTATTATAATTCTAACCTCTAATTTTGTTAAAACCTATCATTGTGCTTTAATTAAAGCTTTGAACTTAGGCACAATGCCGAACTTGAGGATTTTTCAAAATAGATACAATTAGAGATGTCTCTATCAAAATTGACCTTTTATTTTTACTCTTTAAATATTCAAAAGCACTCTCTCGTGAGAAAGTTTGCCAATCTTGTTTAAATTCATCTTTTTAAGTTAGCTTGACATATGACACTTTATATTATGCATTTTTGGTTAATATTTTTTTTATGATTCCAAAAAGAGGGAGAAAGATTGATGATATTCGATTTAGGGAGAGTGATGAAATTTAAAGGAAGTGATTGTGTTGTTGTTTTTGTGTTTCTTGCACTTTATATGATTTGCTTGAATAAATGATTTTTTAATTTTGAATATCTCTTTTATTATTAATATTGAATTATGCTCTTCACATTGAATTATGTTTTACGCATGGATTACAGGGAGCCAATCACTATCTTAATATTTATTTGTGTGATTAATTTTATTATTATTGTTCTATATTATCACAAGTATTTTTTTCATCATCAGAAAAGGAGAGATTGTTCAACCAAGGGAGGTCACAATTGACGTTTTGATGATAACAAACATAACTACTACTAATGTGTTCATTATTTTAATGAAAAGCAATATTAGAATAAAATGATGTCATAAACTCAAGAAGATAATGTATGAAATTGATAAAGAGAAGTTAAAGTTTGCAACCGATGAATTAAAGATCAAAACAATAATAAAAGAAGTTTAAAGCTCATTAAGGTCATTTCACATTTTGTATTATTATTTATACTTTATTAATTTAATGATCCAAAATGCTTATCATGCGTAATCATTTCATCTTACATCATTGCATAAGTCTTTAGATTCATCAAGAGATATTGAAGCTTTTTTTAAATATAAAAGTACCTTTATCTTCCAAATAATCTTGGTCGAATATTTTGGAAAATATTTAAATCATATTTGGATTAAAAAATTTGGTTTTGAGCATTTGAAAGTGTCAAAATCATATTTTTGGGGTGATTGGTCAAACTATATGGGTTAGTGATCGACCAATATATGTTAAAGTTGTTAAAAATGATGTATCGCGAGTTTCTAGTAACATTGGTTGATGTATTGATCGATCAATGTGCCATATTGGCCAATCAATATGTATACTAGTTGACCAATATCTAATGGCTAATGAATCTGGTGCTGTAAATGCATTAAATGGCTATTTTGGGTCCCAAAACATTATAAATGAATGTTCTCTCATTGGTTTTAGCATCAAGAAGGTTTTAGCATCAAGAAGGGAGAGTAGCTTCAATTATGAATGACAAGGATGAGGAGTCAAAGATGGTTATGTCTGGTGATCGTGTTAAGATAGTTGTGGAGTTTATTGTGCCTGTGGCTTGTGAACAAGGTATGAGGTTTGCTATCAGAGAAGGTGGGAAAACTGTTGAAGCTGGTGTCATTCAGTCCATCATTAGTAGATAATGTAGAAGGAAATAATTCTCACCTTTTTATTTTTGGGTGTCACTTTATATCCTTAACCTTGTGCAATTAGATTCACAATTAAGCAAAACTATTGTTGGATAGGCTCGGGATTATGCATCGCGTGCATGGCAAGGTACTGGAAGTGTCAAAATCAAAATTCCAACTCCCAGGATATCCCTATGAAGTCAGAACCCATGTGCATGTATAAATAGAATGTGAGAACATGAAATTACATCATATGTACCTTACAAATGCTCCTCGTTTCTTGAATCTTCTCCTTGTTTGGGTTGTAGCAAACACTAAATAGCTTTAGCAACCAGTGACGAACGCGTAGAGATGAATAAATATAGTGTATAGGGAAGGCTTAAGCACTAAACAAGATGGAAACACAAGTAGGATGTTCAATAGGAAGGATAAAAAAGAATTATATCACATGCATTAAACATCAAGCAACCCTTGCTTAACATGCAAAACAATTCTCCCTCTAACTCCCTCTAAATTTCCAAAAAGTTTATGGACTCCGTAGCTATTGATCTCAATGTTTAATTGATGAGAAATCACTTATATATATTGCTAGAATTAGTGGGTCACGATCGTGACTTAGCTGGTCATGATCGTGACTCCATATTGGACATCCATGCAACATTTGCTTCATCCATTCTTTTTCAACATTTCTTACCACAATCATATCGCGATATTATCCCAAAATATTCCCTCAATCTCCTAAGTGTATGACCCTTTAGGTTCTCAATTTTTGGCTACTTGAATTATCTTGTAATCTGAACAATTCATGAATGGTTTCATGATGCCAATTTATCGGAAAGTAAGTAGATTAACATACAAACTCTTTGATAGTCAATTATCTAACTTAGAACCTTTTCATAGGCAATTACGATGCAATTCATCCTTTCACCATTCTATACCTCACTTGGTTCAGAGTATGGGCCACGTGTCAACTCCCACTAAATTGACTATGTTACATTTAGTCCAAGTGATATTAGTTTTTGTCCTGGGGATCTCATTACTCATTATGTCATTGAAGACTCACTTCATGACACATCTACTTTGGCTAGAGATTCCTGAGTAATGGCCCAGATGTACCCAATCACCTATCACCTTCGAATACCAATAGATGTACCCAATCACTACCCTATGAGCGACCTCGTCTTGAGGCAACAAAGAATGGCGTCAAAGAATAGGATCAGTATCCAAGATATCCTTGAGTACCTCAAGTCTAAAGATATTTGTATCATTTCTATGATGAGATTAATCACTGGCATTTGATAGATCATCCATATGATAATATCATAGTAGGTCATCCGATGTACTTACTACTCTTAATAAGCATCCACATGTTGACTCTAAACATCTCATGCTTACAGTTTATGAGATCCACTGCTTGATCAAATCAAAGGTATAACATGAGCTAGTCTATCTAGATTAACAATGTCATGTCTCATTAATCCTATGACTAGGGATAATTTAGATACTAACATAATTACACATGATAGGAATCTTATTATCATGATTTCCTTCATGTTATATTTTGTATCGTGGACTTTATTAACTCGATTTAAGATCGACATCAATTCATAAATATGAATATCAAATTAATGAAAATTGCCTTTCACTTTATTAATCAAAATAAAGCTTGTACAAAAATGCTAAAAGCAATCCCTTTAGAGCTGTAACATCCCACCCTTAATTGGAAGGGTAGAACAGTAAATTACAAGAGCACTACTCTAACAATCTCTCACTTGCAGTAAAGCCAATCGCCTTTGTATCTAATACTATAGGCAAGTACACTTGAATCAAATCTCATTTGAGGAAGTGGCTTAGTCAAAGGATCAGCGATGTTCTGATCTTTGGGTACTCTCTCTATCTTCACATCACCTTTATCAATGATCTTATTGGTCAGGTGATATCTCCTGAGTATGTGCTTAAACCTCTGATGAGACCTTGGTTCCTTGGCTTAAGCAATAACCCTATTGTTCTCACAATATAACAATATCGCGGTTTACAATGCTCGACACTACTTCAAGTTCCATAACAAAATTCTTGATCGAAACAGCTTCTTTTTCCACTTCCGCAGTTGTAATGTTGTTGGACCCCGATTCCTTTTTCATAGTAAATAAGCATGTTTATTTTATTTTGAGGTGTAGTTTGCTAATCTTCTAGTTAGAATAATTTGAGGGTTTTATTTGCTTAGGTCAATGAATATTAAATGGAGGGATTAGATTTTAGAGTTTTATATGTTATTAGAAATAAAAAAGAATAAGATGGTATGGGGGCATTTTGGGTAGATCACTTAGGTTCTTTAAGTTTAAGGCTAATAAGGAGGGGTAACTTAGTCTTTTTAGCTTTATTAAAAGAAGAAAGAAGGAAACAAAAGCTTGATGGTCGTTTGAGAGAAGGAAAGAAACGAAAATTTTAAGAAAAAGAGAGGGAGAGAGCATTCAGTGGAGAACGAAGAAGAAGAAGAAGAAGAAGAAGAAGAGAAGAAAGCTAGGGATTTCCTTTTCTTTGCTTTAAAAGAAGGATTTTAAGGGTAGTCCAAGAAGGAAAAAGGAAGAGGAAGGTTTAATCTTCCTTTAGAATCAAGAAATTTCGTGGGTTGCTTTCCAAAGGTAAGTTGTTTTCAAAACCCTT